>UXGD01001777.1:0-31300 GCA_900474315.1 Torymus auratus
GGGTATGAGGGTGCTTGTTTTTTAAGGGGATGTAGGTGGGGGATAATAGGCTGCTTTGGAGAGATAATTTTTTTTTTCTGTAGATTGGGTTTTTTTTTGTAGATTCTGATCGACATCGAATTTAATTTTTTTTTTTTTTTTTAATTGTGTTTTGTATAGTAAGATAATTTTTGAGGAATTATAGCAAAGATTTTAGTGACATTTTTATGTACATCGAATTAGAATTTTAAAAGGATTAACTTGTTGTCATTGAAATATAAGTTGACAAACTTTAATAACAGGCATTTTGGTATTATACGCTGCCAAAATTTTTTCGACATCTTTTTTATAATTCTGAACACGGAAAGAAACTTTGTAGGAATATTTACTATTTATGCATGACAAATTGCTATTTTATATAGTACAGTTGCTACGACATAGTCTATACCTATGTACAGCAGGGTTATATTCAGGAAGATTTTCAACAAAAAAAAGTTTATCATCACTTGGGCTCGAACGCTAGCTTCTTGTGATTCTCACAAATGAAAATAGTGTAGTTCACAAAACGTATAATAAAACTGTTGTAAATTTTATCATGATTTAACTTTTTCCTACCGTTGCCGTTGAAAATAGTAATTTTTCCTACATTAGTTGTAATTTGTGTTCTGAAATTTTTCTTCGTGTAAAATTCTAAGATCACTAGTATGTTTCTTAACATTGTCACCTAATTATAGTAAATATTCCAGACAATGTTCTACTGAGATTATAAAAACCAACAAGCCAACTTTTAATTTACATTCAAGATAACGATAAAAATTTTCCTTTCTCATAATGTCGCTACATCATTATAAATTTATACACGTGCCTGCAACACCAACCCGAAATTTCCAGGGAATACCTGTTTAAAAAAGACAGTTCATCTGGAAGCTGGAAAGTATCTTCCGGGTAGAGATAGGTTATCCCGACCCTCTGAGGGTTAATAACGTTGCCGCCGGCGTTCCATCCCGAATGATACTATACTCTTGACAATGCCATTTCCAACTTTATGCTCGTCAAGTACAATTGAATTTATAATGAAAACGCCGTGGCTGTTTTATCACATTAGACCACAGTAGAAGTATTATGACCGAGCGGAATTGATAAGGAGGATGAAAAAATGATTCAGAGCCCGGAGATTAATCGCACGGCACTTTTGCTTTGTCGGTTGTGCGTCGAGTACCAGATGGCGTAGTTTTACTCTCTAAGCTCCGAAATAAGATTAGCAATTCGGATCAAGGCGTAAATATAATTTTTCTTTTTGTCAGGTTGGATAATTTTTTAGCGTCAATGTGTATAAAAGGGTTTAAACATCATTGTAGCCTTTTCTTTCGCATCATCCTTGTAAAATAAAAGCCTCACAACTAAAACTAACACCTAACGAATAATCCCCTTAGAAAAATCCATCCACCAAGCCAACATCCCTCAACAAACCCTAACCCTATACCAGCGCCGAGCCAACTCGGCCAGTCCACTCTTAGGAGCAATCAGTCGCGTCTATTCCGCTCCAGCGAGCTTCCAGCAATCTCGAGAAAAGCGCAGTGCCCGACTCTCCCGCGCGCTATTTCGAGATAACGTCCCTCTCCCCTCCCACGCTCTTTTTATCGGCTAAAAAGACGCCGTAAAAGAGGTTTACAATTTTCGGTGCGGTGTGGTTGTATAGCGGGTAGTGGATAGTAAAGGCGCCGTGGCGTCTGCGCGCCGCTGTTTTGACAAGTCGGAGCTGTTAGGGCGAGAGATTTTGCGAGCATACGGGTCCGAGTGAAATATTGAAGGAGATAGCCGGGCCAGGAGTAGTACCGGAAATTTGAAAGTTCCTGCGGTCGACTTGAAAGGTTTCTTTTCTTAGACCAAACTTTGTTGATCAATGGGTCTTGGGCATTGTTATGCCTGCCGCGCAGAATTCAAACGCGATTTACTTTATTTTTATATACATGCGGGGGAAATGCTTCGATCGGATTTCTAGGAAGCTTGACTGTAGGAATCTGTATTAATGACACCCTTTGATGGAAAATTTATGACGTTATGATACGTTGAAAACGCTTTTACAGGCAGTATTAAGCTACTTTTCAATTTACTGCATAATATAGTTTCGTATTGTTTCAAATAATCGCAATTTTAGCGTTGAATCAAAGTAGTTTTTTCAGCTAAACGATGACTTTTCAAGTACCTATACTGTTCTATTCATCGGGTCCCCGAAGAGACTACATTTTAACAAAACATACTAACTTATGATTAAATGTACATCAAGCTCCGAAACTTTCTTTGGTAAAAGCACGTGACACAGAAACCCCTGAATATCTTTTTTGTGCATACACAAGAAAGATTCCTCGGGGTTAAGTTTGAGCCAAACTTTCGCCATAATGAAATTGAGCCGCGGACGGAACAAGAGCTATAACGTATTACCCCGAAAAACTTCTGGACGAAAGTTTGGAGACATTTCGTTAGACCGCACATGACGTCGGAAATTTCCTCTAAAAAAAAAAGATTCTTCGTCACCTGCGAGCCTGAAAGTTCTATTTTTCTCCGCGATTCCCGTAAGGCGCGCTATAACATTGCAAAACTACGTAAAACGTCAGCTGCAACCTGAGTAACAACTGCCAACTCTGCAAAAATACAACGACGACACTTGCGCGCTCGCGTGTGCATGCCTATACAATGTATCTCTCGTACATCACCTACGGAGATCAAATAAATTTAATTGGAGCGCTCTCTCTCTCTCTCTCTCCCTGTCTCTCCTATAGCTCTCTGGTCATCATCGGTTCGAGCGGCTAAAAAGCGCGAGCGCGAGGGAGAGCGAGTGGTATTTATAAATAAAGGTGGCGGCGGCCTTACCACGTGGCTGCTACTGCTGTTGCCCTGTAATGCGGTGGAGGGGGGACACTTGGGGAAAAAACGCGTGCGAGCGGAAGGTCTGCTATGGTAGGAGTATTTTCGTTGGATGCTGGTGGTGGTATAATGCCCTGTGAATGGAAAACTGGGGAAGTGGGAGTTATGGCGGGGGATTTTCTCGAAAGGTCGGAGAAATGACACGAGGAGGATGGATGGTTTTACCAAACTCGGCGTTTTACTACTTGCGCGCGTGTAGATTTATGTGGTGAGAAAAATGTAGACTCCGTTGCGTTATATATAGAATAGTACATATAAATTATATACTATCAGCTACATAATAAAAATGTAACTAGATTTTACACGGTTACATTTTCAAGTGTATACTTACACTGACTTTGTTTCAATGTCGTATTTCATTTAAAAAAAGAGTTACTTTATCACTCGTAGTCTGCTATTTTAGAAAATTAATATTCTGAAATTAAAATTCAATATTTAAAAGATAATCAGCTGGTATTTACCGACTCTTTCGATGAAATATTATTCGCAAAGACTTCTTTTTATACAGGTTTTATGATTCTGGCGTCGCGAGAGTATGAATAATAATTTTCCAATAGACTAATATTAAGTCATTTATTGATCGCCGCACGCGGATAAAATTTTTATAAAGCAAAAATTCCACTCGACTTATAAAAAAGGCTGGAGTGCCTTTGCCCTTCGGGTTTTCCACTCATTCTGGTGTTTACTAGAGTAAAATTGCATGTCATCATTTTTTTTACGATATTGATTGAAATAAAATTAATAATCATTCTTCACGATTTTGACGTCTGCATGTACACGACTCTAGTAGAATGTGTTATTATATCACATGCGTTATTTAGTTGTAAGTTGGTGAAGCTTATTCCCTAATCGCTGATTGATAAAGAAAAAAAATAGCTTAAATCCGACTATAATCTAATGAGAAAGAATTTTGATGTGCTTTTTCAACATGATAATCGAATAATTACGAAAATGTAATAAACTTATATGCTTCGAACAAATCTACTTAATAAAAACACAACCGAGTAAAAGCGTTTCATCGCAATCAAGCCACGAACTTTTTTCTCATCCATTTATATTAATTTCTTCGTCACCTTTGGGAACATTTCACCTCGTCGGCCAAACTTCCATTTTCTTTGAACTTCGTAAAAGCCGACCTAAACTAATCAACGATTACGCTTTCTCTCTCTTTCTCCTCTTCCTCTTTCACGTATACGTACACGTATACACACACACATACAAGGTCCCGGCGAAAGCCATGCATCGTCGCGCTCGTGCATATAATCCCTCTGCAAGCTCACCCCCCCCCCTCTATCGTTGACGCGCGAAATTTGAAAAGAGGCGAGAGAGCCGGCGCTCTAAATAAAGCGCTCAAGAGCCTCTGCGCCAGCGCGCGAAATGCAATAAAACTTATCTCCTCTCCTCCTTCCTCTCCTCTGTGATATACCCCCAGGAGAGAGAGAGAGAGAGCGAGACAGAGAGTCCACGAAAATTCTTGCTTAGATAAGCCGCGCCGGCTGTCTGGCTCTCGTTAAATAAACGGACTACGCGTACGTGTGTGTGTGTGTGGGTACGTCTGTGTGTGTCGATTCGTATTGCTGGCGCGGACTAAGTACGCTGCCGACGAAAATGTGTTTGGTCTAGATAAGTTGCCGGAGAGGAGGAGGAGAAGGAGGAGGATGAAGAAAAGCGCGAGTAAAAGTTCTGCCGAACGACTGATGGACGTTATTGTCGTTCGCGGCAGAAACGTTTGTGCGAGGAGATGACTTGAAGATACGAGAATGGTTTTTCATCGTATTGAAAAGTTGCTTGTGTAATACATTTTTTTAATAAATGATTATAAAAGTTTGTTGAAAGATACTTTACTTTGAAAAGAAATTTTTTTCTTTCCACGTTATTCGGTTGAAATATAGATTTTAGACGAATCAAAGTTCAAATAAAATAACTGCAAGTTTTTAAGTATCGACAACGTCGATGACGGTGGTAAGGTTTGCGTTATAGAGGATTGATTTTTAATCGTATATAGTTTCTACGTAGAGTTTTCTCGTTTCCACTCGAAAGCTTATAAAACTGCTACCCACGGTGCAAAGTTTCAAATAAATGTACCGCTGAGTCTTAAGCAACGGAAGGCATTCTAAAGAATCGAGATAAAAAACTACCTTCACATTACGCTGGACATTATTAGAAGGAATATTATTAGAGAGTGTCATTACATAAACTTTTTATAATAAAAATACGTAGGTGGCAGTGAGAACACGTAATACTCGTGTCATAAATATGCAGAGTGCAGTAAAACTTTATTTTTAGTGCGATTCAATACATCTATAAGCTTTATTATAAAAAATATCAAAACTTAAAAATGGATAAGATGGTTTATACGAGGCTTTCGCAGTAAAATCGCGGGTCGATTTCGCAGTAATATGCTCAGAAACGGGCGTAAATTAAAAGTTAAATTACTTTTTTTTTCTTGTAATATATAATAACTTACGCCTGAGTAACTTACTTATTCACGCGAAAAAAAATCACAAAAAATGACGTTTTTTTCTAATAATAAAGCAAGTACACAATGTCATGAAGTTTAAATAATAAAAGAATGTTTCTGATGATAAAAGTTGAGCAATTTTCGAAATCAAAGACACTAAATTCGCTATAGTCGTCAGTACTTTATTGACTACAGATCCGACATATTCCACCTGTTAAAAAAATTCCACACAAAATGCGAATAATAATAAATCACTAAATTGTTTTTTCGCGTAATACAAACTTTATTCAAACCCGTAAATGTGCAAAGTATCAAACTTTCATGAACGTTCACAGCTTTTTTTAATACTATCTTAGTCATACAGAAATTTATGACAAGATGTTCGTTTTACTCTCCCTATAACCATGTTTTCCCAGCCAAATAAACACTAAAATTCAGACTGTTCTCGGCATATCGGTCAATCCCGGAAAAATCTATCCCATTTAGAAGCTCCGTTCCCCCATCGCATTCTTCGCTCTTCTAGCGCGCAAAAACCTTGCACGAGCGCAAACAAACGATAAAGCCGCTGCTTCTTGCGCCTCTGAACATTCTCAAATAAACTGGCATTCAAAGTTCATGAACCTGCGATAGCGGAAGCAGCAGCTCGCGCGCATACATCAACTAATCCCAGAAAGGAAACGGACACACACAGGCACGAGCACGAAATTTTTCATTTATTTATTCCGATCGCGCGGGGCTGAACCCTACTATACAAGCGCGGGCGCTCGATTTATTTACCCGACGCCCGCGCGGCCCACGCCGTTTGGGATTTCCGAGAGATTCTCCCAATATCCAACGAAAGTCTCGGACGTTACTGAGCTTTGCTTGTATATGTGTACATGCGCGTCCGTGTGTATATGTGCGAGAGGTGGAATCTTGAGCCTTTAAAGTTTCAGATGTAATTTTGCTGTCCGCGGCGTGTGCAATTTTTCATGGATCGCGTTCTGCGAGCTTGCCGAGGGTGGGAGAAAACGTGGGTTCTAGAGAAAGAATCGGGAAAAGTCATAATGATTCTGTCGGGGACGATGGCTATTGCTACAAAAGCTTATTTTGTGAGAGCCTATTTTTCCTGTTATTTTTCAAATTCAGTATAAGGTATACACTTTTTTGAAACTCTTTTTGCTTCTGCAAATGAAATATTAAATTTGTATACTATAGTAGTTGTTCTATCGATTCTTTTAAATTCATTTGTAAACGAATATTTGAAAAACTACATAATACAAAAGATTTAACTATGTGGTCAATTTACATTGGAATTGTAATCCTCGTTCAGAAATGAAACTATTGAGCATCCTAGACCTTTTCTGTCGTTCATAACTATCCAATAACCCGTTGTGATTGCATCTTCAATTTGATGGCTTTTCTAAGGTGATCTATAAATACGACTATCTAAAAATCTTTTATCTTTTATAGTTCAAGACCATGTGGTTTTCCATCCATTGAACGAGCATAACCTAAGATAGTAAAATGACTGTAAACGCGTTTTATTATTAGTACTTCCGATGCATACGATTTTACATACATACATACAGAGGTCTTTATATGATCTTGTTATTAAGTTAGTTTGAAAATAACAAGGTACTCGATTTTAACATTGGTATTTCAAGTGGCGTTGCTAGTAAATTTTATCGTCCAATGGAAACTTTTATATTATCATTATTACGGATTTGTCGTACAATATGAACTCTTACTGTTTCGAGCATTCGACCTTTTATCACTTTTCAATGCGCGTAAACGTTTCCTATTTTTTTTAGACAGAAAAAACTACAACAAAAAGCCGAAACACGTGTTTTCTTTTCTGTGCAGAAAAAAGGCCATTTGAAACCAAATAATGGTCTTGCTGTGTAAACAATGTGAATGCATGGGCTATTGAAAGTAAGAGAATTTTCCCGATATGTACACAATCGAAAAATTGGTCAATATTGACAATCAATCTCCAGGCGCATAGAGTGAAATTGTGCAGAAGTGCATATTTAAAGATTCAAAAGCGTTTTTACGACTAAATTTATATTTTCCGTACGATGATTCAATCAAGAAGTGCATAGACATGTGACTCCAATAGCTTATATCGAGCAATTTTAAATAATTAGAGTAACTTTTTTTTTATAATTCTCTGATAAAGTAGCACTATAATTCTCCTAGAGGAAGCTTTTCTCAAGTTTTCGAATATACGAAAAAATACTCTCAATTTTTCAAAAGTCAATTTTCTAATGACTCATATTTCTACAGCTTTTCCACTCTTAAAATAATGATAGCCGGATGTTGTGAAGCATTTAAAGATTGACTTTGAATGGTCTGTGCGGAATAGGCGCGAAGATCCGCTACTTCCGTTACATTTGAATTTTTTAAATTGAATCTTTTTTTTAACTATTTAAAACTAAACAATTCAATCATAATATAATGAAAAGATTAATTTTTTGTTTCGGAAAATTATCTTATTATCCTATCATTTACACTAATCATAATGAAAAATTGTATTCATAACCTCAAAAACAAAATAGTACGCGCGTAGCGCGTTTAGATTTTGCTAGTATTAATTAAAGCAATAAAAGTTAAGGAGAGGTTCCTTTTATTTAGATTTGATTGTTTTATTTGTAGTATAAAATGACATATTGATCTTCGAAAACGCTCATAAGAAAACTTCTCACGTTACATTACCAACTTGAACTCTCAAATTCCAAAACGCCCCCCAGAAGCAATAAAAAACGACCGACCAAGCCACCATATCAAGGTGAGCTCCCCAGCGACAGCAGAGCTGCGGAGAACGTCTTAAAGAAAAAAAAAGAAAAAAAAAGGTAACTCACCGCTGTCAGCATAGGTTTCGGAACCGTAGCCGTCCTGAAGGCCGCTCGACCAGGTGCCCTCGTACTTGGCGGTGGAGGTGGTCGACTGCCTCACGCCGTAGCGGCCCTTGAAGCCCTGCGTCCATTCGCCCCGGTAGACCCAGCGGCCGCGCGTCTCCATGCCCAGGCCATGTCGCTTGCCGTTCTGCCATTGGCCCTCGTAGCACGAACCGCTGTAACGATAAAAATGCCGGGGTTAGGTTATTTAATGAAGACCAGGTAGTTCGTGAATGAGTATTTAGAGAACATTTTTTTCGATTTTGTATTGGAAGGCAAAATTAATGTTTCCTGTATGATTCACATGAAAAAAAAAAAATTCATAACTAATATTTTCTATTTAGACTTTGGCAAAAGTTAGTGGAAAAGTTGTCATTTTGGAATAATAAACACAAAAAATATACATCTAATAATTGAATTTTTTATATTCTGAACAATTTTTAATGAACTTATATCAAATTGAAATGTATTTATTTAGTATAATAAACACAAGTTTGCTTTTCTGTCGTACAATTGTCAATCCAAACCTCTTACCCAATAGATTTCAAAGAATATTTTATAAAAATAATTTTAAATTAAATTTTTAAGATAAAACATTAATATAACTGTGAAAATAAAAAAAGAAGTTAGGTAAATAGATGTTTTTATCTGAAGAATCAAAGAAGAAACGAAATACTGTTATTTTTAGTGTTCGATGCCAAATACATTAGGCGATGAAATATTTCACCGATGAACTTGAAACACTTTCCCGCGTCTTTAAGCAGTGCCCTAAGAGATAGGGTTTCCAAAAAGCATTTCGAGCTTGATTAAATAATACTTTCGTTGCGCAATCGCTGAAGTAATGGAAAAAATATCTAGAGTAATAGTTTTAATTGAAGACCAGCAGTATGTCAGTTTTTACGGCGCGTTCGTAGCCGACTGGTTTTAATAACTTTGACATCAGCACAGAGATGGTGGAATAGTCGACTCAACGATCACGACCCTGACTTCTACGTTATACGCCTGGAAAGGACAGCGCGCTTTGACTTGCTGACAATCACTTTCTGTGCTCGAATTCATTCTGCACCGAAGGTTAGGCGGATGATGTATGAGTTTGACCGTTACGTTTTTCAATTTCAATCATTTTCTCTCTTGTTCATTATAGTTCTTTGGTTGGAGTATCATAAAGATTTTTTACCTTTGCTAATTATGGTTCTTTAACTGAAGTACTACGAAACGAGAGCAATGGAAAGTACGGGACTGTTGGTAGTATTCTTCTTTGTTCCTTCAGAAAAAATCGACCGTCCAAAAGTCAATTAGCCTATTGATTTAGTTAGGTATCTCATGGTAGAAATTGGTACGAATCTTTTCGGTTTCGGCATAATATTCGGCAGAAACTTGAGCATCTTTAGCATGGCAATAGTCAATTCATTCTTTATAGCTTATACCAACTTTTCTACTTATATGTAAAATGAATAGTATGATTTATTATTATTATTGGATCGTCACTTATCAAATTTATTTCTACTGAATAATTATCTAGCCACTTTAACGCATTTTAATAATTAAGAGATATAAATAACAACAAGTTACATTGATACCAGTATCGGACAAGTAAATCAATATACATTGTTACCATCATCGTTCATTCGCACCACATTTATGGACTAATACCGTTCCTATTTCCCAGCAACAATTCCAACTAATTCTTTCTCAACTCAAGCTCAACGTATTTTGACCGCAGAGATTTTCGCGGGCGCGTAGGCCGTATGCCATTAGAAAGCTCATAGAGGCGCTTACGTGCGCGCGCCTCTCGTGACAGCTGGATGAAAATAGCCCGTTACGAGCTTTTGTAATTTTACGTTTATTGTTGCGCTCCGCCGGATCGTCAACGACGCCGCTCTCCCTCTCTCTCTCTCTCTCTCTCTCTCTGGTTCCGAGAAATTTTTTCACGCTTATGTATCGCGCGATGCTGCTTGAGGAAAAATCATGGTGTCGAATTTTGGGATTATGAAAATTATAAACAATTGAAAGTAAGGGAGTATTAGTCAGTGCTTAGTAGTTTAACAATCGAGTGAACAGATTTATTAGTGCTTTAAAAATTTTAGATTACCGCTGTTTGATATTTTATTGTTCCATGAAGATAATTTAATTATACTATATCGTAACAATTTAATCGTTAGTTTAGGCGAGTTATAATTTCATAAACGTTCGTAAATAATAAAAACTTTATCTGCTATTTCATCTTATGCAATAAATATTGAAAATAACAAGTGGTACTTTAAAATAGTTTAAATATTTATTTACTAATTTGCATGAAGACATAACTAAATTTAATTATGAATCGTTGTTTCAAAATAGTCAGAATTTAAGTTCCTCTCTAATCTTTACGGGTGTGTTTCAGACGCTCAATAAAGATTACTGACATGCTAGATTTATTAGTATTCTAGAGGTTGCAATAAAGTTGAAGTGTCGTCTTCAAAATAGCAATAAAATGTATAATTTTGTTTTAATTAACCATATCTGCTAATTTTCATGAAAATTCCCGGTAAGCTTTTTAATAAAAACGTCTTTTGTCTGAAAAAAGAGCATTCGATTTACTTTGACACGTCAAAGCGCCGTGCTATACGTCCACACCCTGAAGCGTGTCAAAAGATTTAACGAAAATTTGAATATCAAAGGCAATTGTTTCTTCTTATCATATTAAGATTAGAAAAATTAAAACACGATTGTATAACAATCATAACCATTATGTCCTTGTCCCTCACTCGCCCATCCCTCTACTCGAAGATAAGCATCGTTCAAAAACGTATACGTACACCCTCTCGTAACCCTTGGAGAATCCCCTCACCCCAACCACTCTATCCCCTCTTCCCTTTCACCCTTTACCACGCTTTATCGCCTCGGCGAGAGGGAGATTTTCGCACGCTCCCAGAAAGAGAGAGAGAGAGATGTATCTGTCAAACGCACACACACGGCGGCGCTGCTGCTGCTGCTGCTGCTGCTACGTCGCGACGGCTGACCTTGCTCCAGATGCGCGTGTGCGGGGAATCTCGCGCAAAAATGTAGGTTACTCAAAAATATATCGGTGGCGGGCGCGAAGCTGTGGTTTTTCTTTTTCTTCGTTTTTTCTTTTCCGAGGTAGACGATACGCAGTGATGGATCGAGAAAGAAGGTGTTCTATAGATGTTTTTTGAGGGTGGCAAGGCGTTTTTTTTTACTGATTGGGGAGATCAATTCTGAGCTGTCGCAGATGGGAAGATGTCTGCTGCGGTGTTTTTATTCTCGTTATTTATTTATTCCTCTTGTAGATTTATCTCTGAAACTGTCGCATGTGGTGCGTAGAAACCAATTTGAGAAAATGTATCGTTACGCGATTATGCATAAGAGATTCATTTCCATACAAATGTTCCCTACTTTGTACATGTTAATGAGAGCGTTCCCTTCAAATTAGCAAATTACATTAAGCGCGTGTAATATCATCCAATCTTTATACCGGCAACCTTATTAAAACCGTCGTTAAAACTACATCGCGCGACGCGCTCGCGCCTTCCAATCGTCATTACCCGATTACCTAATCATACCCTCTCACCCTCCTCCCCGGCAATTATCCCATTCCCCTCGCCAGTAATTCCGCGCACCCGAGCGTCGCTATACGCGCACACCTCGAGCCCTCCATTTACGTGCAGTCGCATCGAGGGAAGAAAAAACACACTACGCGCGCCTCCACGTTGTGTTTACTCGCGTGCTGTCGTGTGCGATAACATCGCGCCGCTGCGCGCGTAACAGGGAGGAGGCGAAAATTAATGGCTACCAACCCCCCCGCCCCCCTTTCAGCGATAGAAAAGAGAGAGTGAGAGCCGATTATTTCGACGGCTTTCGCTGCTCAATTGGCTGCAGCAATGATACGTGTATTTTTGGGGGAAGGACCGATGACACGTATACGCACACATTTTAGGCGCGCTCGACGAACTTTTACGGCGAATCGATCGAGCTTTTACGCGCTTATGATTCACGGGGGAGCAGGAAGTCGAGCGAGCGGTTGATCGATGTGTTTATTTTTTGTATATATAGGTGTATGTACACGAAGGCAGGAATGTGTGCTGATTGCTGGAATGAAACTACGTATTTTTCGTGTAATGCGTGTGTGGCTTCGGCCAACGACAAGTGGAAAAAGTCAGCGCACGTGTGTATACTGAGCTCGCGTGTTCCCGCTTTAAGAGTGACGCATATATATAAGCGGGCACTTTCGCGCGTTTTTCATTAGCCCCGCCTTAATTTAAAAAAAGCGGATACAATTCAAAGAACCATTTAGCCGGGATTCCCTAGCGATTTGTACTTTAATTATTTCTTGTCTGATTATGCGAGCTACTCGCGTAATGTATGAAACAGCCGACTATGATGTAAGTTTACTATTCATTAAAAAAAATTGGTTTCGCCAAATCATGACAACTTGAAAACGATTCCGTGAAGACGGCGACGACGACAACGACGACGTCCTTGACCTAGTACCAATTCCCTACACATCTACTCCCTCTCTCGCTTTCTCCGCTCCCTCGCGAGCCCTTACGCAAAAAGCATCGGTCCTAGAACACGCCTACCACTCACCAGGTACTACCAGAATCAACATACACACACTCGGCTCCTAATTAGCTCTCTACCTCTCTTTGGCGAATTCGCGCGATACAATGTTCCGGCTCCCGTTCGCGTGAGAGAGAGAGAGGGAGAGAGAGAAAAGCAGAGAGACAGAGAGCAAGAATCCGTTGGTAGTCAATCGCTCGGGAGGGCTATTTCGAACCGCGCTATTTTTATGTTTACCGCTCTCTCTCTCTCTCTCTCTCTCTCTCTCTCTCTCTCTCTCTCTCTCTCTTTTTCGCTCTCGCGGCGTGTGTAGGTAGTTCCCTCGCGTGTATACCGAGGAGGTGCACTCGAGCATATATATATGTGTGTGTGTGTGTGTGTGTGTGTTTGTGAGTGTGAGTACCTCAGCTTGGAATGGGTTAGGGTGGTGGTGGATGCTACGCGTAAGGTCGAACGTTGCCGTGAGGATGTGTGGGTGGCTGACTATCCGCATGAGCGAGCGTAATGTTGTGTGTGTGAGTGTGTATCACTTGGGTTAATTATAAGCGTGCGTGTGCAAGTGACTCGCTGCTGATGCTGCTGAAGAAGAATAGGTTAGTTCGATGAGTAATTTTTAACAGAGTGAATGGACGAGCTGAACAGTCATCGAGAGAAAATTTTGTGTGTATAAGTATATACAGAGGTGGTGTGAATTGGTCTTAGATTCTTTGCAATTGTTTACATTTGTGAGGGCGTTATGTGTATGTGACTAATGCGATAATCCGATAAAAGTTTGAAAATCCTAGAATGCTGTCATCTCAGCACTAAAAAATGAATAATACCGTTGTTTACTTCCGTTACTAGAGAATCACTCGACCCGCACCATAATGCCTTTATGAGAGGTTACAATTACGAAGGTATCCCGTAACTCGACAACACTACGCCAACTCGACATTGCATGCAGATGAGCGCGCGCGGCGTAAAACTCGTTTTATCAAACGACTCGACGCATACCTGTTGCTCACTTTTTCAGCGACTGTTTATCAGAATGCAAATGATGCGATCATACATACACCTATATACCAGGCTCGCATATCAATATAATTCAATGTACAACAGTTGAGCGAGCGTGCGCACGTCATTCTATGGCGAATCGCATTAGATCACTAGCGGCGCGCTTCTGCATTAGTTAACGTACTTCTCGAGAGCTTCTCCTTACCCGAGTTAACGACTACATACGATATACGCCCACGCACACATCGATTCACCCTTGCGGGCGCTATTGATGCGATGCGCGCGCGAGAGAGAGAGACTACTAATGGCTTTCAATTTCTTGATTCGATTACGTAACAAGTTGAGCTACCTGACATCCGTTCCGTTATGTGATTTTCTATTGGCCGAGTATTGTCGAAAATTTCGTTATGTAAGCAAGATGAAGGCGAGGAGAGAAAGAGAGTGAGCGGTTATGCCAGAGAGTTCGGACGGATCGTTGTCAATGTTAATTTATCGAGTGAACTCATGTATAATACTAAAAATCTAAAAAAATATGTTTAGGATGTTTTTAGAATGTAATTTATTTATTTCCGTAAATTATACTACTTTACGATAAAGTACACGACACGAGATTTTTTAATTGTGAACAATTAGAAAAGAAATGACTTGTAAAATTTACCATATTTTGTATGGTAAGATATGAGGGACTTTTTATCACGGTAAAATTTACCGCGCAATTTGAAATAATGAACACTATACTATGACCATTAATCTTGACAATCTAGGTAATTAATTTATGACAACTGCGATACCATTTTTTCTAGTTAACTTTATTTTCATGACCTTTGACTATGTTTCTTCTGTATCCATCACCATAATTTATTATCATACTAAAATAACGCTACACAGAAATTAAAGTTTTGGAAAAATTACAAAAAGTCTAGTAACGTTAGGCAGAAACTATAGCAACTCAGTAATCAATTATATGATACAAAATAGTAACAGAAAAAAATTCACGTATTTAAAGGTGAACATAGAAACTGTAAAAGAAAGTCTTGTAGATTTTATTACAATGGTTAACAATTGCTTTGACTTACTGTTATTACGTGTCTGTGCATCGCGATTGTCAATTGCAACAATGTATTGTACGAACACATACCGTGATTCACGCTCAAGTAACTTTAACAGAAATACCATTCTTTCATTTCCACAGGTAATTCTTCCTTTTCTTACACCCTATTTAGTACAATCGTGGCAATTCCTTACGAAAATGTACTATAGTTTTATTACACAAATGCTGTAGTAATAGTTATGTAGTAAGTTACTACACAACTACTACAGAGAAATACTATAGTATTTTCAATTTCAAGGTCAATCTCCACTAACTTCCCATACTTCTTTGTTTAACGTCCTATCAAAAACCAGAAGAAAAACTTTTTCTCCCTCCGGCCCTCTCCAAACAGAGCGACCTCTCTCTCTCTCTCTCTCTCACCTCGACCTTGAAAAAAGCACGAACCTGCCCTCCACGAGAGAAAGTCTCCCGTCTCTGCCTCACCTCGCGCGCTCGTGTGTGTATGTTATGTCCCAATCAATTACCATACGTCGTCCCTTTCGCAACGCTCCGCCCGAAAAAAGTTCCCCTTCTCTTTTCCCCCTGCATCCAGATATAGTAGCCCTGAACCACGCACGGGTTGGAGTCCCAGTGACCTGGACTCTTGCCGCTGTCCTTGCACTCTCTGACCCGCTTTCGCACTCGGGAGACATAGAGAGAGAGAGAGAGAGAGAGAGAGAGAGAGCCTCAGGATCACTTCCCGGTATAAACGCTCGGAGCCCCTAAAATGTGTCAAGGTCCCTCACTGCCGGTTCTCATAACCCAATACACACACGCACGCGCGCGTGGATGGTTTATTCGTGCCAGGGGAGAAGAGGGATTTTCGCTATGGGAGACGCGTGGGTGCGAGCGCGAAACAGCTAATGGCGCACCTTCTGCTTTAAGTCGCAGGTGATGTGTGGACGTTATTTTTCAGGTTTATCGTGTCGCGTACGTTTTGTGGAAAATGAGAGACAGACCGACGAATTATGGTGGAATATTCTGTTGTGTGAGATTGCGGGAAATGTGGTATTGTACGATATATGTATACGCATTAATAGAAAGTAGATTAAAGCGAACTACAAAGGGAGAGTTCTAGATTGAATTCAGTAATCATTCTCCGAGGGCGCGGACCATGCAGGTCATAGATTTTTGATAAATGTCATTTTCTCTATTCAGTACAGAGGATTATCTCGATATTAGAGTTCAGTTCCATTGAAACTGAAATCGCGTCAGCCTTTCCAAAAAGAGAATTTCAAGTTTCCATTCAACTATTGAAATCATGACTTTTAAATTGATTTCCGGAATATATAGCATTTTAATTGAATCTTTCAAAATAGCCAGTAAGAACTGATTGAATTTATACAAATTTCGCAACTTAGCCGAACTACAACGACTGAAACCTTCATCCAAAGCTAAATGTTATCCCAGCGCCTACGGGCATCCATGTAGTTCCTCGGAGTAAATGGATGTAATCTGGCCTTTGTTAAGCAATTTTATTTGTATAGTCTGAGTGCGCACTGAGCGTAGCCTTTAAAACAAAGGCTATTTTTGAAAATTCAACTTCAAAGAGGGAGCACCTGTGCAAGCTACTTTTCTTAAGTAGCCTCGGAGAATTTACATCAAAGAGTTTGGACCTATACATACGTCGTTACTATACATAAGAATATGCGGAGAAAACAATTGTGACTCCGGTGGGTTTTCGCGTTAAAGGAAATTTTTCTTTTCAATAAGTATTTATTTATTTATTCACATGATTCTTTTAATAATTATAAAAGTTAAAATGATTTTATTGTCGCTTTAAAGACTGAAACGATTACACGCCAATGAAGTAGTAAAGGAAATAACTAGTCAGACACGCGCCTTTTATAGGCAACCGTTTACGCTAACAGTGTCCCCGATGCCACTTGCCATATTTACGTATATTTTATTATTTTAAAACATGGTGCTGTATAACTTTCGACATGGATCTTATTAGTATTTCTTAAATATTTATTACAGTCGTTTTCACATAATTAATATTTCTTCCACCTAAAAAGCGTCATTCTTTTCCGATATTGAAACAAGTCTTTTATCCTGCAGGCCTTATACAGAGAATTGATCAATTTGCTATGCAATAGGATGCTTTCAGTAGAATTGAGCTCTTTGATGAAACCATTTATCAAACGGCATAGTTTCGGGATTTCCAGCATATTGAAGCATATTCATCATAGAGGGATTCAAGATAGAGGGATCGGGATTTCCGAAAACAATCTCGATTTTTAATTCAGTATTTAATCATTATACGTTCTCAATGAAAAATCTGGATTAAATGCGTTAATGGATAACTGTTAATTCTTTAAATTTCTATTTTATCAATGATCCGATAAAAGATAAAAATATATTCTGCATAAAATATCAATCAGAGCTAGTTTTTCTATCAGATTCATCAGTAAACATAAAGTTTGGATTGACTCACCTGGGCCAGGTGTAGACACCGGAGACCTCGAAACCGTACTGCCAGCTACCAGAGTAGGCGCCCTGGCCCTTGGGTCCCGTGCAGACCCCATGGCCATGGGCCTTGCCGTCCTCCCAGCCGCCGCAGTAGGTGCCGCCGTCGTCGAAGTCGAACCGGCCGCCGTTGACCTGGGCGCGGCCGGGCACCATGCCGGGCGCCAGCTGTTGGTGTCCGGGGCTCTGGGGCATCTGCGCGCCCCCGGCCACCCCGTTCGCCGGCTGCTGCGATTGCTGCGGGTTTTGCATTCTTCCTGCTGCTGCTGCTGCTGCTGCCGATGATGATGACGATGATCAAGGGACAGGCTAGTCCCTCGCTCTACCGGCGCCCCGTCCGTGGCTGCAGCTGTCCTCGAGGATGGCACGCTTTAGCGCGGCTTCCTCAGGGCCGCGGACGAAGTAGTGGCTGCTTTTTGCTGCTGCTGCTCGGCTGCCCGCTCAGACGCGGCAAAGCCTCTTCCATCCTCCTCGGCTGCTGGGCTTCCTCCTGCTGGCAACACGTGGAGAAAGTTAATTAAAACTTGAGCGAGTTCGTGCGGCTCGTCTTGGCTGCGGGGAGGGACTGCGTGGGAGGATGTTCAGGGTTGCGATCATTTCTCGTGATTAGATAATAATCGAGACACGGGGTAAGCTGTAGCGTTTAACGTTAAGCCTGCGGTAAATAATTAGATCCAATGGTTTATTGTTCATGCCGAAATTAACAGTTTGAACAATGCTGTGAAAAATCCATACTACGATTTGTTATTGACACGATTATTCCAGTTAGAACACCATAAGTTTTTCCATAACGATTGCGGAAACTAAAATTTGATAAGCTGGCACGTTGAAATTATTTAACATAGCCTTGAGGTTACAGATTAACTTTTGCTAGAAATCTCGCGAATAACACAACCTTAATTACGTACTGCGAAAGTTCATATCAGAGCTCTTGTGGAGAACGGAAAAGAAGGTAGCGATAAGAGCCGTCGCGTGGGCGAGGATAACGTTGAATAACGCACGCCATCGAAATTCGATAGCCGTCTGAAGAATCGTGCAGGGCATGGTAATGAATATCATTTTGCGGAACAACAGCGACGTATACCGATAATAAATTTTCGCGCGGACGTTAGGAACATTAAAAATGTACGCTAAGGTGCCCAATGTATTCCAAAACACACTAAGATTGAGTGTATTGTTACATTAATAATGAAGCGATTGGGCTTGTATTAATGATATTTGCTAGCGAAAAAGCGTTATTTCGAAGATATATAATGAGTAGTGTTAAATTTTCAGAAAGAAGGATTTTTGGTCCCTTTAAAAGTAGGATACATTGAGCTTTGGGTGTAGTAGTAATCCTAGCTAAGTACGGGCTTACGAGTTTATTTTCCCGTTGATGCTATGTATATTAGTGACGCTACGAATGCGCCAGTAAATTTCGTCCAATGTTTTCCCGATATCTGATACACATTAACCGCTGTAGCAAAATCTGATACTCACTATCATCGCCACGTTTAGTACGACATTGTTTAAATTCTGCGGAATGCAGATTTAATGTGGGATATATCAATACTAAATGTAATCAGAATGTTGCAATCATTTAAATAGCCACATCTAATTTTTAGTAATTTTTCTATGTTATATGAACATTTCTAAAAGCATTTGTTTACAATTAGATAGAAGGTAAAAAGAATAGTAACTACAAAGTATTAGTTAAAGCGAATTAGTATGCAGATTGTAATATTTATTGTGTTTAAATACTTAATGACGTTATTCCTTATTTCATTTTGACTATCCGAAAATGTATACACCGATTTTATACGAACGACGAAAGTTTTATACAGAACTTACGTAGCTTTCAAGATGATTGCATTAGAATTTTATATACAGGACGACGCAACACTAAAGAAACTATAAGAAAAGATTTAAAAGTTATTGCTTTGAAAATCTCGTTTGTGAAATCGAAACGCGTGTGAAGCTTCGAGAAATGTAAAAAATAAAGTTTTCAAGAATTTTTGACCTACTTTTCCTTCAAAAGAATCGGAAAAAATGTAGTTAAACTTTGTAAAAAGACAATGAAGAGCTATACCTAATTGTATGTCTCTAACGACTAGAGCTATATACTATTTGTTGCAGTTTATGCAGACAAATTTGTTTGCTTTATGTTACAGACTTTAACTTTATTTCTTTCAAACAGTTTGGACTTGCAAACGCGACTAGATGGAAATTATAATAAAATCATTTTATAATTTAGAAACTTTGTATAACTGTTTGTGGTTCTTGAAATTTAATCGACAATCCCAACGTGAACTTTCTGTACGTAAATAATTATTAAAATTACTTCGATTACGGAACCTGCTGTATCTAAGTTAGTAACTTCTACTCATTGCAACCTTTCTCATAACATAACCTAAAAATTGTCTCATCCCGGCCACTTAATAAAGCGCTAAAACCACGTAAACACATAGCATTGGCGGTAACGAAAAAACGCACGTTGCGCGAATAATTAAAAGCAAACGTTTTTCGTCCGATACAAAATGTTTACTTTCGCGAGCCTATTTATAAATTGTTGCACACCCACACGCCGGCTACCCGTCCAAGGCAAACACACAGATACACGCGCCCACAGCGACCCAGTCCCCGTGGCTCCGTGAGAAAAGGAGAAGAAGAAGAAAAAAATCTCATCCTACTGCAGGGCATGTCAATGATATTCGCGTGCATCGTGAGAATTCGTAATGCACACATACATATACATACGGGCGCATCACAGCTGCTACGGGAGAGTCTGCGTATATACGCGGGAAGTGCCTTATAAATATAGAATCTATCATAGACTTATGGACGCGCGCGCGCGAGGGTCGCGCTCTCGTGAATATTTTAGCGGCGAGAGCAGCGTCAAGTGACAGCCGCAGCAGCGCGGTGTGCGTGCGTGCGTGCGTGTGGGGCTCGTCGTCATTGACAAAGATGGCGACTGCGCGCGTGTGCTCTTGGCAATCGCGTTTTGTGTAGCACTTTCTTCTTATTCTCGCCCCGCGCGCCCGTACCTAATTCGTGTCGAACGTAATGCGCGAGCCCCGGCTGGTAACGGCCGAGACACACAGTAGTCGATTATTTCTCCCTCTTTCTCACTCCCTCCGTCTCTCTCTCTCTCTCGCTCTTTCTCGGACGTATACGTATATATCATATACATACGTATACACGCACACATAGGCGCGAGCGTTCAAGCTCAAAGCGTCGCCTCGTGCGTGTCCGTTACGCAACACGCTTCTATAAGCATCCGTGATCTGCTAGGAATGTGGCTCCGCGAAGGCGCGAGCGAGCGAGAGGGAGCGGTTCTCCTCTTTTTCTCTCTCGTTCGCGTGAGATGACGCCGCGAGCGAAAAGCAAACGTCGAAGACGGACTCGGAGTAAGAGCCTAGACCTACTAGGTTTGCTCTTTTTCGTTGTACCCCAAGCGCGATGCGTCACGCGTTTTGGAAACTGGATCTTTCGCCGTGTTTATTTACTAGCGTTTCTTCGCTTGGCGAAGCTTGCTTACAGCGTGAGAGATACTACAACCTTATTCGTATCGTATTCTATTCGCTGCCGAGCAATATTTTAGGAGCGCAAATCTATTTACGATGAGTCTTTTTCGCACGCTCGCGCGCCGGTCATTACAAATTCAGGAAAGAAGGTGTATAAAAAGCAGCAGCAGCGAGTCAACAATTCATTTTGACGGAGAGAACGAGAGGGAAAGAGAGGGAAAGAGAAAGAGAGAGAGAGAGTCTGATGCACCGGCACGAGAGGATGCTATTTATAAGCCGGAGATGCACGTTTGAGTTACCTATTTTCTGATTCTGGCAGCCAATTGTTTTGGTCGCGCTTCGGTCCGAGGAGGTGGAGGAGGATTTCTTCGCGATCCGTCAAAAACCGTCGAGCTTTTGGGGAGATTCGATTACCGTGATGCGATTTCTGCCGCGGTACAGTATTTTCGAGACTTCAACGGGACAATAATAAACGAGCTGATGGTTACAATGTTAAACATGCTCGGTAAAAGAAGTTATCTGACATCTAGGCCAGGAGGTTTCTTCAGTCTCTTATAAAAGGAAAATCTTTTACATTCGAGAAATGTCATTTCAAAATAAGCAGTTGATTCCTTTTACGAAAGCGCTGTCATCTTTTTATAACTAGTTGCTTACTCTAACTTTCTCTACATCTCTCTCTCTTAGTCTCTTACTCACTTTCCGCAACATTGTCTTTGCGCGCGTTAAACTAGGCCCGGGCGAATTGGGCGTATCTTTGATCAAAGAAAAAAGAGCGACGAAAAGCGAGACAGGCTACATGATGAAGTAGCAGCAGTAGCAGCATCAGTACCAGCGAAAAGAGAGGGGAGATAGAGAAGCAGAGGAGTAGGAAGAAGAAGAAGAAGAAGACGACGAAGAAGCTAGATAGAGGTGAGGCTGGTCTCTAGGCTACACTAGCCAGCCGGAGCTACTATTTTTACCATGGGGTACGCGAATTGTTCCCCGTCTCGAGCTAGCCACGGCGGCTAGCGCTGCTGCCGCTGCTGCGCGCCTCGTGGCAGAAAGAGAGAGAGAGAAAGAGAGAGAGAGGGAGAGAGAGGGGGAGAGAGGGAGAGAAAGAAAGAGAGAGAGAGCGAGAGCGAGAGAGAGCGCGAGAGAGAGAGTCGTTCGTTCGTTCGTTCGTTCGTTCGCCAATGCACGACGACCGGGTTCAAACCATTTATAAATAGTAGGAGTCGCACGAGAGCTGGGGAGAACATCGATGCGCACCGATCGAACACGGGAAATTAAAGGGATTCAGCATGTGAGGTTCAGCGAGAGAAATAGAGAGAGAGAGGGAGGGAGGAAGAGAGAGAGGGGAGAGAGAGAGGTTAGGTACACGGATGCTAAATTCTTTCTTCAACTTATAACGCGGCAAGAATAATGGATCTCAAAACTGAATCTGCCGCATCTGGACGTTCATTTTTCACTCGCTGCTCTCTTACTCGAGAGGTTAAATCACGAGAGCACATAACCGGGCGGTACTACATTACAGAAGCCGCCGTTGCGGAGTCGTCCATCATTCTCCCCACTCACGGCTCATATTTATAAAAAAAAAGAAAAAGAAGAACGCCGTATCTCGAAAAATCGCTCAGGGTCGCAGCGGCGGCGACAGCGGAGAGGAAAATAACGATAGCCCCGCTGCTCTGCCTCTCGATTGGTTATGCACGAATTCTCTTTCGACGGTGGCACGCACGCACACATATACGCACGCGCGCATGCTTCTGAAAGAGCTTAATTAAGCGAGCGCGGGTGCCTCGTCGCGGTCATTCCCTGTATACCTGTCACGCACGTATACACAATTAATATAGAGAAACAGACACACAGCGCGGCACGCGTGAAACCTAGCCGCGGAAGGGACGAGTCTATAATTCTAGCGCGCACCTGTGCACCTCTAACCTCACACACGTTTTTTGCTCCCTTTGCACACCGACACACACGCGCGCGGGCACTTGCGAGAGGAGGCTATCTCTCTCCCTCTCACGCGCACGCTCTCTCTTCCCCTATCGATCCCCCCTGCGCTGCGCTGCGCGCACTTTAGCGCACACGAAACACGTGCACTCGTTTCTCGCCGAGAGTATACCATCCTCGTCTCGCTAGACCTGGCAAGCGACAATATGTGTGTGAGAGAGAGAGAGAGGAAGGAGGAGGAGGAAAATCAATTCGCACCAACTCAGTCGTTGTTTTTCCCCGTTGCCTGCGTCCGATCAACTCTCTCTCTCTCTCTTTCTTTCTCTCTGTTTCTAGAGAGAGAGGGAGAGAGAGAGAGAGAGAAAGAGAGCACATACGTGGTGGTAGAAAGTGAGCGAAAATTTCGGCACGGATAGGGATAGAGAGAGAATGAGATAGAGAGAGGGAGAGAGACAGAGAGAGAGAAAAGGAAAGAGGAGGGAGGGGGTAAGGCAGTGGCTGTAGTAGTGGTGGTGGTAGCTACCGTGCTTTCCTCCTCGCCGCTGTGGCATGGAAACCCCGAGTCTCGGTGTCTTGTATATATATGTAGGTATATATATATTCACTCTCTTCTCGCACTACTTTTTTATATCTTGAGCTCCTCGCACCTTTTCTTTCGTGGCTTATCCTCCTTCTGCTGGTGAGTTCGTTGTGTTTCGTCGTCGTCGTCGTCGTCGTCGTCGTATCTGCTGCTGCTGCGACTGCTTCACCCCGAGTCGTATATTACAACAACCCCGGAGACGCACTGTTTTTCTTTCCCGTCCGGCTGGAAAAGGAAACTTGTGTTGTGTCGCGCGGTGGCCCACTGAGAGAGAAAGATAGATAGATAAACGGCCAGCCGAACGGTCGCACTGAGTGGGCCGAATATATACACACGAGCACACGAATGAAGAGAGAAAGAGAGCGAGAGGGAGAGAGAGAAAGAGAGAAAGAAAGAGAGAGAAAGAGAGCACACTACTACTGTAGCTCGTCGGCAGAGGCTACGGGAAACGCGAGCAGCAGCTTTTGCGCCCGGCTGGTGGCATGATTGCGACTACCACGAAACGTCGGCGCTGCCCTCGCTCGCTCGCTGGCCGCCGCCGCCGTCGTGGCGTCGCGACGCCTGGCCAAGAGACAGAGAGGGAGAACGCGTGCGCTGTGCAGCAGTACACATACACACACACACACACACACACCCACACCCACACATTCCCACCGATATGTATCCGCCGGTACAGAGGCGGCACTTATCTACTTCGCGCTCCCCTCGAGCTCTCGTCGCTACATCTCCTCTCCTTCCTCCCCTCGAGCGATGAGACGCTCTCTCTCTCTCTCTCACTCTCTTTCTCTCTAGCGCAAATTTTTGTTATTTTTCTCTTTTGTTCGCGCGAACCGAGGCTCCGTATGTGTTTGCCCTACGATTTTTCTGTTTTCCGAGCGAATTTCTTTTGATTAGCTATACTTGAGAGTGTTTTTAGGATACTTCTTTTTCAGAGTCGACGCTTACAAGCCCTCAAAATATTTAGCGTTCAAAGGACCGGATTTAGACTTCGTTTACAAAATAACGCTGTTCTAGTATTATTCTAACGTTATTCTCGAAAACGATATTACTTGAGAAATAATTTTTAATTGCTGAAACTTATGGTGATTAGTTAAAAATACCGTTGCGATCTAAAATTCGACTTTGCTACAGAAACTATAGTTCACTATCGCTGACAGCTTCTTGAATTATTAACCTTTTTAAAGGTGTGTTCCAGAGCTGTATTTCACCTGCAAAATACAATTATTGAACGAAAGCCCCCCGTTATCGTTAAACGGAGCTCCGCTATCCGCGAAAGCGCCCCACTATCAAAAAGGATGGTCAACGATAAGCTCCGAGAGATAAGCAAACAAGCCCGCGCAAGAGCCACGTGATCTAAATTTTTCAGTAGTCACGGCCGAGCTCGGTCAGTCGGTAGATCAATACTACTGTCGCTGCTAAACGTCCAGCTTACTTCTCTATACCTACCAGCGATAAGCCGAGCGCCTACTTACGGGCAACCGGACGAACTTTCCGTACGGATCTCCCGCGATGGCTGCAAGCTTCAAAGCTCACCGTGTGGTGGCAGCATGTACGCAAAGCCTATCGGGTGAGCGAGTGCGGGCTGTTATCCAGACATGCTTCTCTGAATTTTTCTGTGCCGGCGGCTGATAAGTAATCGTGAACGTGCGGTGATTTTTTCTGCCCAATGACGCTTGCAATGATGCTGCTAATTGCATTGACGGTAATTGTTATTTATCGCGAACGTTCGACGCGATAGATAGGAAACGTTCTTGCTCGTATGCGTATGCGGCGCGCGTATATAAACAACGTGCAGTTATGGTGTTTCGAGTTATCAATTTGCTAGATATTACGTAAATATTAGCAAAAACTTTATATTTTAAGTATGTGATTTTATAGCAAAAAAGGTATTATCTTCGTGCATTGCATCATTTCTCTTACCAATCATGAACTTTTTTTTAAGAATAATGATGCAATGATGGCAAACCAATTGAAAAAATTCTTGAATCTGTCGAAAACAATAAAGAACGAATCTTGGTTATATTTGTCAGAAAAACTTTCCTTTGAAATTTCGATCGAGATGTACGTAATACATACATACATCATGAACTAACCGAATCTGTCACTTGTGATTTTTCATAGCTTATTAAGGTTTGGCTTTACTTTGAATCTATTGTTTTTTTCTTTATACATTTTTTACATTTAGATGTTATTTCATAATAATGATTTCTTGTAGGATCAGAATAGCATCATTTTCCAATTAGTAGGCATTTTTAAAACAGATTTAATTCAAAATATACTTTTTAAAAAAGGATCAATTATTTAGTATCGTTATGTTTATACTTAAACGAGCTCAAAGTATTATTGGGTTGCTAATTTTACTATCTAGATCTCTTACATATTAATTGTCGTCTATATGCCATTCTGAATTCTTATCTTTTTTTTTTTTCAAATGTTAGTTGTGGCACCATGACGTGTGTAACGTAATGCAATCACCATTACTCATATAATATTGAATAATAATATTCTCAGATAATAATATTGAAATCTTGTTACGGTAAGCAAACACGTAGCGACACCACATACGTCACACATGATGAAGTGGAAATAGAGACACGCCTCTAGAAAATATTTTCGTAAATCATGTCGACGCAGTTCCTGTTTTTGTTTTTTTACATTCATTGGAATAATTGCAGACCTATTTCTCCGACTCATAGAATAATTTTAATAAGTGTTATCAACTCTGATAGATTTTCAAGTAAAATTATTAATATAAAGAAAGGAATGGCTAGTCTTGGTAAAAAAATCATATTTTGGTTGGTTATTATTTCAGAGTTTCTATTTCCGTATAAAAAGTCTGGGAACTCAGAGAGACTTGATCAGGGAAAATTATTTACAATGATTTATCTACACAGTCCAATCTAAAAACTAGATTTTGTTCACTAAAAAGAAATGCCTTGTTCAATTTCAAGGAAAGGTATCGATATAAAAATTGGAAAATTTTAGTACTTTTGACAGGGTCTTTGATGTAGTATTAATGTTTTCGGCGAAAATAACTGATCTGGCTGAAAAAATCTCATACTGAAAAACGAAAAATTTTAGCATTCTCCTAATACTAGTTGGTCTAGTTTTTTTTTGTTAAATAAAAAAGACTTTTTAATATTTGTAATGATCTAGCATTTTGAAGTATTGCTGACAATACTTAGATGTAGGAACTATTGGCATCACAATCACATGTGACGACTTAAAACAGTGACGCGTTTTTCGTAATGTTTATGTGTTACATTACAACATAATTTCTGTTTGTTCGTTTTCATTCATTTAGCAATAGACTCAGTCAAAATTATTGTTGCTTTGATGCTTACTATTAGGTGTTTACTACTTTAATTTTTCAATACGTACATAAAATACCATACAATTAATTATACAATTTTTCATTCGCCATACAACCTTGAACAAAATCCTCCTTGCATCCAATGGAATCCGCTTAATAAAACATTCAATACGCGGTGTCGACAGTCATCTCTCCCGGCCATAAGGCCATTATTATTCTCTGGAGTTACAATCTGCGACCGCAGGTGCATGCACTAGTGAAGCACTATCGGAGCATTTAAGGCGGCTTTTCCAACCGTCCTCGTCCACACTCATCTCTTCTCTCCGCTGGTCAACGTACCGTCACTTGGCGTTACTTAGTCGACGCGAGAATAGGCAGCTCGTGCAGACCCTCGCGCCTGGTGTCGGGTTTCCAACCGGTAATGGAATTATACTCTCCTCTCTCTCTTTCACTCTCATTCTCTCTCTCTCCCTCTCTCTCTACATGTGTACTGAATTGATTTCTCCCATATAAGCGCGCTTCTCTCTGGCAGTGCGTGAAGAAATGTGCCTCGATAAACAACCCGACGGGCCGACGGCGTAAGTTTTCGTTGATAAGAATAGGGCGTGTAGACGTAGACATATTCCGGTAAGATCATTGTTACGATTGTTTGGCTTACATTTTTCTAGGCACACTGTTATCGGAATCTACGTAAATGTTGGCGGGCTACGATATTGAATTAAGCGCGCCTCTGTCGAGTATCGCGTGATTTTATCAATGTTACATACTCGTGCCACATAGTCTGACATCGCTGGGGGTATAGTGAACGAAAATACGGTGATTTTCGTACTCGCTCAGTTTCGTCATCGTTACTCTTTTCTCGCGCAAAACAGCGTCACGAAAGCATCATCATTATCATTATCATCATCATCATTATAATTATCGTAGTGAAATTCGTCGCACGCAATATTTTTAATTGAGCAAGCGCCTGGTACTATCGTATAAGCAAAGCGAAAGCAAGAAACGATAAGCCGGCATTGCGTCAAATGATATCGCGCACACGCGCCAGTTCGCCCTTCCCTCGTGCTCGCGCCATATAAAAACTTGCTCGTGCCTCCAGACCGACAGTTTCCGATTTCCCCTGTCAGACGAAAGCCACAAGTTAACCTCGCGCCACACTTTTGCTCTCTTCCGTGACATATAGATATTCATATACATATATATATAGATTCATATAAGCTAGCGCAGATATCTTACATAGTGAAAATGTCGCTGTGTCTAACCGAGAACAACTCGTGTCTGTGTAGTAACGATACGGAGGTGGAGCAGGACGCTCGGTTGGAGACACCTGGCATCATGGATGGTCTGTCGAAACTGACGCTAAATCTGCGTGCCCTAAATCTCCTGGACACCACCATGAAAGTCATCTCCAAAACCACGGGATTTGGCAATCCCAGCCCAGAGCGAAAGAACAATGATGGTGGGGAAGTGAAAGGATTCGGTGCTACGGGGGATAAATGCGAGAAGAAAGACTTGGCTACAATTTCGCTGGACGAAGTGGCCTGGCACGACACAATGGATGATTGCTGGATGGTAATCTATGACTACGTCTACGATTGCACCAACTTCATGAAGAATCATCCCGGTGGTCCGGATATACTCCTAGAGTATGCTGGCCGCGATGCCACTCTGGCCTTCATTGGAACTGGACATTCCAAAGCGGCTTTCCGGATCCTGGAAAAGTACCTCATTGGTGAACTGCCGGTGTCGGAGAGGTTATTCCGCACACCTAATGGTATCAAAATTTTGAATGTCTGAGGACTGTGACAAGGGCAGAATTGCTTTTGGAAAAATATGATCTCTGTTGATCAAGCTGACCAACAAGACGCCACACTTCCTACAAGTCTGTATTTTGAAATCTAGAATGACTAGTACAGTATTTGTTATATGGAACTGCTGTGTTAATCTTTTGGATAACAAAAGACCACGTGACCTCGGAGTTATCAAGAAAGAAAAGTTTAGGAAAAATACTTGGTGATTTGCGAATCGGCAAGCAACAAAATGGTCTTATCGAACCTGGAGCCTGATTGAACAAGAGAAAGTTAAACCAGACGAAAACACGCTATGTAAATGAACTTTAATCGTTATAGATTAAGAGGGTAATATTCCATTAAAAAGTGAAAATTAGAGCAGTTGTTTACCCGTGAATAAATTATCATTTTATCACATACTTTTGTCTAGTTCTGAGTATTAAATATATTTGTGAAAAGGATACAGTAAAATATGAAATAGTGTTAACTATTAAATTATATTCACATTTAACCGCTCTAATCCTCATATTACGCGCTGGTCTCAATCTCTTCAAGTTGTTAAAAACTCAATTTGTAAAATTTGAAATTCCTGTTACTCACTTGCCACAGTCAATCATTCGGTATGTGTGAAATAAAAAAAATACTTGCCAAGGCCTTAGATGCTATCACTACCATTGTGTTATTGCAAGGTTGTTCGTAATTATGATACATTTTTAATGTCAATGTCGTCGAAATGTTAGATCATAGATTAGCATTTTTATCTGTATCTAAACGTACGAGAAACGATTGTATTATACGAATCCATGAGGCAATGATGCTATATTAATATTAAGAAAAATTTTCAAATACCATGTTAATTTATTGTTATTGTTTTTAAATTATTATTGTCAATTATTGCTAGTCTTATTATTAAAATATTATTTGCTTTCTAACATTAGCTGTAAGAATTACACTAAGTCTATAAAATACTTTCTGTTCTTCAATTTTTAATGTGCAATGTTTTGCGAATAGAACGAAAGTAATGAAAATTAGAGTATTGCAAAAGCTGATGTTTAAGATACATACATGCTACACCAAGATATTAGATTATAGTTATGTGAACCTAGTCCTGTCATAATATTATATCAATAAAAATGTATATTATTTATTACCAATTTATCTGCCTATTCATTAATTTATATTCCTCGCTTTATTTCCTTATTTAATAGTTTTACATCAATTTAGATGAAATAAAGATTGATTTACAGAATAAAGAAAAAAAAAATATGATAAAATTTACTTATTCAAATATTAATCAGGAACTTGTAAAACTATTATGCTTATCGATCAGGAGTCCGTGAAAAATTACACATGGAAACCAAAATTCACTCGTGTGTCAGCAAATGAATATTAAAATGTATAATTTTCATTTTTTACTACAAAGTACCAGATGATATTATGATTTTTCAGTAGGGGGATCTCATAATCTTTCCTTGATTTTGACCAATCGAATATTTCTCCTAATATCATATAATGTGGCAATTTATAAATATTAGAATCAGTTTTGTATGTACTAGCCAATTGTCGGTATTCTCCTTTACCAAATATTGATGACGTAACAAAATGAAATGTGAAATACAGAAAAGAAAAATGATAAAAATGTATGATCTAGTTTTTAGTTTTCACTCGCGCATTGAACTTTCATTCCAGATTACAATTGTTTTTATACTTGAGAATTTCATTATGACTTTCAAAAAAGGTATATTCATAGCACTCAACAATTTGCTGAAAATTTCCGATCGATTCAAGATATATAAATTTTCTAACTCGATTGAGCTATATACTGAAACCCGAGCGCGCTCGGCCCTGTTCGTTCGCTCGTGTCTCGGTTACGCAAAAAGAGATACAATGTCTGGGACGGGCGTACATACCAATTGCAATGAGTCCACGTGCTATTTAATTAAGCGGAAAATTTCTTGCCCATCGGTATATAGATGGACCCCCAGACCTCGGCGCGGATTACTCTGAAATCTGATAACCGTCTGACATGGGTTTGCACGAATACTGCGGTCTGCGGTGTCGCACGTGGGTTAGTATATAGAGAGGCACAGAATAACGCGAGAAGAAAGTTTGCGCGCTCGAGTCGGTGCAAGAAGAGAGAGAGAGAGAGAGAGAGAGAGAGAGAGAGAGAGAGAGAGAGAGAGAGAGAGAAACAGAGAGAGAAAGAGAGAGAGAGAGGTGGGGGGTGCAAACGGTCGGACGAGTCAATGGTAAGTGCAGACGATAATTATGAGTTCATACGTACCTACTCGGTGGTTAGGTGATTGTATACGTTGTTTTTGGTAATCTTCTCATTTTCGTTTTCATTTAATCGTTAATTGCATATTTTTGTATAATATCTTTACTTGTATATTATATTAGTTTACTGAATTTGACTCTTTGATCAGCGGTATGCTGGTATAAAATTAGTTTCCAGTAACTCAATACATGCATATATTTTTAATCTCATTCAGATAAAACTCTTTATTAATAAGCATTTATATTCTTTCGTGCAAATAACATGAAATTAGATATTTTCTGCGCTCATCCTTAACTTCGTATTTAATCTTTGAAATATAATCATTTAATTTTTTACTTTTAATTGGATGTAATTTATCTTTTAGGTAGATTATTTTGATATTGTGTCATGCTTTTTTGTTTTTTATCCGATTCAAAATCGGAAGGGCTTATTTTGTTCCTTGTGCAATTTCATAGGGAGTAAACGATATCAAATTTGAAAAATTTTCAAAACCTGCAAAGATACAACTATTTGTTTAACTCAACTGTCTAAAAAGCATACACGAATTTATA
>UXGD01001778.1:0-31279 GCA_900474315.1 Torymus auratus
ATTAGTTTACTAAATTAATGTACTGGTTATAAAACGTGGGTGATTTCAATACATAATTTTATCATTTATATAATTTTTTTCAAGTTTTATAAAAAAATAGGCAAAAATCTTTGAACTACTCGAACCACCCCTATACTATAGTTAGTCATTTTTTCACTAATTCAACTTTAGGGAGTAGAAAATTATCTTATTTTCCGAAATTTGTAAAGCCTTCGCATAACTAAATGACCTTTCCGCCGTGTATAGGGCTGCCACATATAATCACTCTGTCCAGAATATTAATTTCATGAATTTGGAAGATCTAAGAGAAAATTTCCCCTAAGCCGCGTGGGCGACTTTTATTACGCGCGATGAACAAAAAGTATGGAAAGGATTTTACGGTGGAATTGAAAAAGGAAGGACAAAATTAGAACTTTAAAATACCGTAGGAAATAAATTATTCCACCGCGCTGGTGTTCTTTTCAAAGCTATCGTTATTCATATTTTTCGCCCCTCGTTTTATCTTTCCTTTTATTCATCGCCAGTACAAGTAGGTATATACCTATATAATGGCACACAGAACGAAGCATATTAATACAGTCTTAATAACAGCAGTGCCGTGAATTATGGCACTCACGCGACAATTAACGCATATTTCTATATTTACCCAAATCTTGCGTATACACATTTTTCCAAAAATACCAACATCATAAACTATATAAATTAGTAAACTTCGCAGCTAAATTAACTCATTTTACGGCAAGCTAATTTACATACATAAACACTTTTATTTATAAAATCCAGCCCGCGCGTTAAACTCTTTAACTTAACTCCGCAATTAAACCCTCGCGCATATTTTAAAATAAAATAATTCCGCGTACACGCACCCGCTAAAAATGAAATTAAAATTCTCTCATCCTCTTCTTTATTCGCGACTACTCCGACGTGTTTCTACATTTTTCCCTCCACCTGTCTCTCTGTCTCTACGCGAGCAACTTAATTATTTCGTTGTGCAAAGACGACAGCGGCTCTTTGAGCCGTCCTCCTACTACTCCCTGCGCCTGCGGTAGCTCCGTTTGCGTCTGTTCAGCCGCGTCGTCGACAATGAAGTCAACTCTCCGCATGCTGCTGCTGCTCCATACGCGATGAGAGACGGCAAACTTCTTTGTAAGATAAGCGCGCCGCGAGCGTAATGTTTCATCTGCGCGCTTTGTCGTCACGCGTGTCGTCGCCATGAGAATGATAATAAAGCGCGACCACATGGATATACCTGTGTTTTCTTCCTGATGTTAATTATTCGCTTGATCGTGCGTATGGTACGCTTTGAACAATTAGCGGAGCTGCAGGGATGAAAATTTCGTAATTGGCTGCGGGGGTGTCTGCGCGCGAATATTGTCGGCAACGCGCGCGCGTGGTATAGTATCGGATATTGAAATTGAACCGCATCGGTGTGCATGTTGAATTCGATGTTATTGTGAGTTACAAGCGATGGTAGTAATCAACTATTGATTAAAGAGTATTTGTATACGTTTACAAGGGAATTACGCCAAGTGCACAAATCGGTGCTACGAATACATATTGAAATTATCGTTTATGCCTGTAATAAATGGTATTGTATTTTTCATTAACTATTCTATCATTTATAATAACATCGTTTTTTTCATGTTCCAGGTGAGTGTTACGCTGAAGCCAAAGCCTTGTACGCTACGTATACCATTACGTAAGTAATAGATGCAAATACCTCTTTATTTAGCAATGAAAATCTTCCTTGCGAAACGAATCCCCCTTTAAACTCCGGAATACTTTTAATATTACAAAAGCATAGAAAGGAGATGATTATACGGTCTCGGCTTCACGAGGCTGACTATTATCCATTGGTTTGGAAACGTGTTTCAGCCCCTCCCCTAAATTTTAATAAGGACATAAAAAGTTTCAATTTCGCAGAATCACAAAACCCATTTAGCGAGAAAACCTATATAACCGTTGCCCCGTATACTCGTGACCCCCAGCACTATTTCGCTACACCTATATACCGCCATACTCCTTTATTTTTCTCCGCGCGTGTTAGATATGCGCAGCGCAGCGCTATACGGGGAAGAACGCGATTTTAATTTTCATCAAGCTATACCGCGGGTTGTTTGCCGTACGCGGTTTCCGAGAATACGCGCTAATAGTAGAAGCCTGTGGGTTGATATACTACTACTACTACTACTACCTCCCGCACGTTTGTTCGTCGACAATGTAACGCGATGTCATTTTCTTTTCGACATAAGTTAGGTTCTTTTACATCGTCGAAGAGGAAGCTTTTTTAATGTGGATAATAGGTACAGGTGTTCGATGGAATAAGTAATGAGAATGTGGGAATCATTTTTCGTTTTAGAACGAAGTATTCTGGGTATAGAGTAAGTCGGGATATCACATCATTGCAGATTATATGCTAATTGATTATAATCAGATCTTTACATAAAACTCATTGCGATCTAACATTGAATTGAAACTGAAAGTATTATAAGAGTTCTTTCTTTCAGCTCCTAACGTACGCGGATACTATTTTATAAAGAGAAATGAAAGAAATGCACCTTATTAACCTTTAGTTTTTTGAGAACTTATACTGATGATTGAAGACCGCCTGTATTAGAATCTTATCAAGCAATAGATGTTGCAAAAGATTATAATCCATTAGCAAATTACGGGCAATGGCACTCTACAAAGGTTTATTATATTTAAAATTGGGTACAAATTAATCAATAATAAGAATGAAAAGTATTATAATATTTTCATAAAACTTTTTGTACGCCGCTAGTTAGACGATACAATTAACAATAATATTGTTTGTTTTCGAAAGAGCATGTAGGTGTTTGCTCTTTTGATGAAACTTTTTCACTGCGTGAAATGAGGATTCTAATTAAAATGAAGCACTTAAATTCGCCATATTCTTACAAATAATAGTATTCCGTGGCATTTATTCTCCACTTAAAATACAAACATCTTTTTTTTATAAAAGCCTGAACAAATTGAGTTTATAATAACTCATCTCTCATAATTGCATTATACTCTTTGTGCTTTTAATTAAAAACTAAAGCGTATTTTATCCGCTTATTTTCGTTAAAATTTTCCATCAAGTTTAACAAAAAATAGCCACATGTTCTAATTTTAGAAATAAATAATTTTCACATCTCTCTGTTAAAATTATAATATTAAAATTTGTTTTGAAATATAAACCGCCGTCTGCGGCAATCAACTAGTATTTCAACAGATTTAGTTATTTAATATAGACCGTTAACGCGAAGATAATAAAGCATTTACCCTGTTCGAATGTAGAATGCGATCCCGAATAATTTCTCAATTTCAATTCCCTTCCTCCTGCAAAATAGAATAGAGAACTTCACATTACCAACGGAAAACATATTATCGTAGGTATATGACATTACCTTTCATACCCAAATCAAATCGGAATAAAACATCAAGCTGCACCCGCAGCCAATTATTACAACATAATGTAATATTTACCCCAACCGCGCGCCACGCACGTGAATCCTATTTCAATCACTACTTCCCTCTATATACACGTATACACTCCTCCCCCTCCTCTTCATTACACATTCCTCTCGCATTATTCATTCTTCTTTCTCGTCTTTCCTCGCCGTCCGCGATTTTTCCTTTCCTTTTTTTGCCTTGCCACGCTGCCGCCGGCGTTGTTTTCTTTCTTCCCTGCGCGCGTTTGCGCTTCAACGTCACTCAGTCGCCGCAGCGAGTCGCATACGTATATATACATATATACATACACGCCGTTGACGAGCGTAATTAGTCGATGCGACACCCGCGGGCGCTGTATGCGTACCGCGTCCCTTTTTTCGCATACCGGAATAGATTCTCAGGGGAGAGACTGTATAGCGGGAAATTTAAAAGAGCGCCGTTTTTTTCAGTATGACGGGAATTCGCGGAATGCGAGGGTACATACGAGGTATAATAGAATGTACGTTGGGATGCGCGAAGTTCATTTGGTTCAATTAAGTTTAACGATGAAGAATTCGCGTCGCCTTTTGTGATTCGATTAAAGCCCAACAATGGACGCTTCCATTAGCGCTGTGTTACTCTTATCGGGATTTATATAAATATTATTCTTTAAAGTATGGATTTTATATTTGCCCTGCTGTCCTTGCGCTTTAATTTAAAAAATGATTTTTAACGTTAAATTCTATATTATAAATGACTTTTACTAATAGGATTTAATAATAGGATTTTCTGTCGGAAGATTGGCTGAAACGTTCGTTTTTTTATACATTTAAATAACGTCCATGTGGAATAAGCATTAATTAAAGTGAATTTCAATTAGAAAGAGGAAATCGGCTTAAGTAAAATTGAACCTTGGTAACATCTGTCCTTCATTTTGTCTCCCGACTACGCCTGTTCAATAATTCAAAAGGATAGAAAAAGAATATCATTCAGAGAGATACTGTGTCCATTTGTACTCGAAGCAACCTTTTCCCCGGCAAATCTAATTTAAAAGGTAAAGTGAAATTATCTGTCCCTCGTGAAAGCCAACTGTCGCTAGGCTAATAATACGATAAGATCAGTTATGGCGATTACGCCACCTGATCTTTATGCAAATATCAGATAATATATCGAATTAATTACAAGATAAAGTGAGATATTCGCTTTATTTACCCTATAATTTTGTAATCAGCGATACACCGTTAATGAAACACACTGGTTTGTTTTTGTCTGTCACTGTTATTATAAATACGCAAAAACAAATCGAAATCGTATGATTAAAATCCTCGCACGTACCTGATTTACATCCGAAATAAAATTATCAATTTGTAATCTGTGATCGAGTCCAGAATAAACTTTATCTTGTTTTTAATGAGCTACGCGCGTGGAAAAATAAATTATTCGAAAACCCTTAATTTAAAATTACTCGCTTTTCGAAGAAAAACAGCTGTGACCCGTTATAAAAGCATCCGCGCAATTTGAAATGTTTCATTTGTAAAATTACAAAATTGTACTTTACGGTGAAAACAAAGATATTATTTATAAAAGAAAATCATCATCGATATAATTATAGTTTCTCGCAATATACATACATTAAATTAATACACTACGAAAATTTAATAAAGAAAACATGTTGCGAATTCACTCATTTAACCCACATTACACGCGCACGATAATCTCTTCATTCCAACTCTGCTGAACGCGAACATTTTCATTACCAGGCCACTGCGGCACGCCGAAAATCGAAATACTTTAAACCGATTTAGCATCGTACAAGCCCCAAAACACCGACAGCAGCCCCACTGCAGCATGCCGGTACTCACGTGCGCGTCGGCAAATTAAATTAAGCCCCGTCCAACGGCATTAAATACCGATGATGCCATGTGGAAGCTACCTCTATAGCCCTGACTCTCTCACTCGCGTACCCTTCTGGCTCGCTAATTCCAAACGAAGATAAATGACTGAGGCGCGAGCGAGCGAAGGGGCGGAATTTTCAACACCTGTGCGCAGCGAACGAGAAAGAGAGAGAAAGAGCGAGAATCGCGGAAATGAAAAATCCGCCGCGCGGGCGCAATCCCACAAGACTTCGACGATCGATCCGTCATCCCCTTTTTGCGCGAACCCAGGCGCTAAAAAAGGAGAGGGAGAGAGGGGAAATGGAAGAAAAGGTCGCGACAATGCTGGGAGGCTGGATGAAGGGCGATTTTTTCCTACCGCCATCAGAGAAAAAAATGAGCGAGGGAGAGAGAGAGCGAAAGGGAAGAAGAGAAAGAAAGGAAGTCCCGCGCGTGAGCGACGAGCGCGGCCTTGATCGAGTATAGCACGGAAGCTGTATGAGCGAGAACGAAAGAAGCGCGAGAAAAATATTGCAATTTTCGCGAGAAATGGTAACGTACTTGCGGAATCGATAATGTACCTATATTTGCTATAGCTATAGAACGTACGTATATAGAAGCTGTATTAACCGATCGTTTTCATTTGGGATAATAGATAGTTTTACATACTCGCCCACGACTTCCCGATGATATTTCGCACGCGAAGGCGTTTCTTTTACACCTCGAAAATAATGGCAAATTATATTAGATGGTATATATCGCACGCAGCAGAGTCATCGTAAGTGTGTGTTTTAGGTATATTGTGTTGGTACGGTGCGGAGGAAGCGGATAAGACACGGGACCGGGGCGCGCGTGAAAAAGTGGTCCCCGGGGACAGAGACGGTTCGCCGTAAGGGACGGTGTCTCAGGAAAATATTGGCGGAGAGTATAATAATAATACCCGTAATTGAATAATGGCGTTTAAATATTGAGTTACGGGGTGTTTGCGGATGTTTATGGAAGGTCACGGAATATTATTCGAATCGTAGAATGTTTTTTTAACAGAATGTGCAAGTTATGTTCTGTGTAATATGCGTATGTAAAGATATTAATTTTTGTGATAATTATTTTGGATAGTTGATGTGGAAATAATACATCTTTTGAAGAATAATTTCGGTTGTCATGGTCCAGTAGAAACGCACACTTAATTAATCGCTGGGATTCTGCGACAAATTACACGTGTGTAAGGTAACTCCATAAAATAAATGATACTTGTTCCAAGATGTATAATAAAGAATGATAACAATATTTAATTTTATTAATCTAAATACTTTTTTCAATCTATCTGAAATTTCCTCGCATCATTCTCCATCACCGAGCAAAAAAAGTCAATTCCCCAACTTCACGTACCCTAAAACCCCACTCGAGAAAGGCGGTTCGAACAACAAAAAACACGCCGTACATACTTACCCCGATCCGAAGGAGAACAAAAGAAAACAATCGGCGTCAAGTGACAGCCCCAAAAATTACGATATTTATTTCTTTTCAGCTCGTTCTCACTTCCCTCTCACATTCTACATACACGCATACCTATATATACACATACACTTACACATCGAGTTCGCACAGCGGGAAAAGAAAAGGCCGACTGGTACTGTACACATAAATAGCGGAACGCTGTTGACGCGTCGAGGCGGTAATCGACGAGCGTTGTTAACACAGTCCTCGCTCACTCTCGAGAAAGAAAAAGAGTATAAGAGAAAGAAAAAAAAACACGCGGTTGCTCGCGACACAAATGGACCGTGCTATATAGTTGAGGATTTACTTACGCGCAATGTGTGCGTGATGGGGACGTCGTGAACAAATACCGCCGTAATCGAGTGCTGAACAATTAAACACGCGAGCTCGCGGTGTGTTATTCTTTGGTATGAGTTGGGGAGAAAGCACATGGCGAGGGGACCGGAGTGTGCTGATATTATATACGTGATCCGAGTGATGAATGTTTTAGTTGAACATGAATTGTTAATGATATATATACGAGTGACTTCAATTACATGGAGGGTGGAGAACTGTACATACGCTCGTTATGTAACATAGAGGTCTGAATTTCGAATGGTAATTAACGCGCTGCGCGATGATGTGTCGCCGGATGTATATTATTATTCCAAACATTGTAAAATAGTAATTGGATAACTTCATTGCAAATGTATAAACGCTACAATATTAAACTTATTTCGCGTTAAAAATTTTTTCTCAACTTTACGCGATCACCCTTTAACATTTATATATACCCCCTCGCTTATAAATTTAACACAATCATTCTTTTTTTTTTAAATTAAAACACCACACAGTTTTATACAATATAAATACCCGAAGAAAATGCCCTCGTTAAAATACAACAGTGCTAAAAATACGGTTTCCTCTCTCTCGCGTTTCCCGCTTTCTCGGACCGAGATGAAATTACCTGTTGCTGCTGCTGCAGTAACGCCGGCGCTTACTCTCTCTCTCTCCCTCCGCTGCAGTATACACTACACTCCCGAGCGGAAAATCCATCCCCCACTATACTCCCTCGCTCTATACCCTTGAAAGTTAAAAAGGCAAAATCAACGTCAATAATGCAAAATGCCTTTCCTCCGCCTCTCCTCCACATCCACCGACAGCAAAAAAAAAAACCAATAACCTGGTAAGCGGGCACTCATCCTTCATCCCAGCAGCCACGACACATATGCTAGCCGTCCGACGCGCGCCTCTCTATAACTTACCTCCGACGGAGCGAAGCTTTTTTTTCTCTCTGAGCGAGGGAGAGGGTGTATTAAAAAATGACCGCTTTCGACGGACACAAGTGGACCCCCCGAGTGGCACGCCCACCTGCCGTTCTATCTCGCGGCCACTCATCCCCGACGAGAAAGGCCTTGAAAGCTGCTATACACGTGCGCGGGCTTTCGCTTAATTCGCTGCTATATGGCAAAGTTTTGGGGAAAAAATTTTCCCAGAGACGTGTTTTTTGTTCAAACGCCAAGCTTTCACTCGAAAGTTTTATCGCGGAAAGCCGCAACGCCGCTTTATCGGATTGCGTGCGCGTGAGTGATAGGTATGTATGTGAGCGGCGACATGGGAGGAGGAAGTTTGTCGGCAATTTAATTTACGAAACTTTTTCGCTAATTATTTGTAATGCGGAACACGAGTGCTGCCGCTTGCATTTTGAAGTGTTAAATTACATTTGGAGGGTTTGGGATGAATTAATAACGGGAATTGTGATATAAATAAATGTTTTCAATCTGTAGTTTCCTATCTGCGTCCGAAGATTTGAGATGGGATTAAAAATTTCCAATTTGGTAATGGAGTCTAAAAGTAATATTAATATTACATTACTTTAGAAAAACGGATATTATGAGGATAAATGTATAGAAGTATACAATTATGACTTTTTTTTTTAAATTTATTTATTTAAGCTTTCAAGCCCTATTTGGGCTTATACAGCTGTCTCAATTATGATTATAATAGTGGATTTGGTTAATAAAATCAATCTAGAGTGTCCAGTATAATTAAAATATTAATATAATAACAATACACTGATTTAATTGCATTTATTTACGCTTATATATACGCAATCCAATTTTAACGTTTGAAATCACGATCAAATTTTACATTTATAAACAACCGTGTATGAAAAATTCCCTTTTAAAAATATCAAGTTAAATATTTGTCTCTATCATACACCTGAACAACATACCACTACGCTTCGCACAACCCACACCAAAATACCTTTCTCCCGAAGTATAATATATATATATAACACGACGCATCACCGTTCTCTCAAATATTTACGTACTTCACGCATAGCACTACAACCTCCGCTATTTTCTCCCCCATCGCGATGCGTTTCCTTTACACGAATATCCACAAACACACCAGCTCTCATCATCGATATAACTAGCACTATACGAAACTATTTTTGCGCGCGAACTTGACTCGTCGCTCGTGCGCGCGATAATCGCGTCGTCTAGCCTCACGGTCTCTCTCGTTAAAGCCGATATTATATACTTATACACACACCTTGTATAATATACCGGAAAATCTCTCGACTCACACACGGATTTTGTCGAAGAGCGCACAACCATGTGGGCGTGCCCGGAATAGCCCCCGTATCAGCCGGCTTGAATCTCCGCAACGAGGAGATTCTTAAACTCGGGTGTTAAGGTAAATCATGCGTGGAAAGTCTGTGCGGACGCGTAATACCGCGGGCTGCTGGTTTCTTGGAGTTGTCGTGAACGTTTCTCGGGATTACCCGCGCCGCAAACTGTGTAGTCGCGTCCGAGGCTGCGGCATTCTTTGCGCAAAGAGATTATATCAAAAGGTGGAATGGCGCGGAGTTGTCGGGTTTGATATATGGCTTATGGTGATTCATGAAGTTGTAGGGTTGCTAGAGTTTATGTAATCGTTACGAAAAGTAGTATACAAAACAATAAATATATATAAAGTATCAGAAAAGTGTATCTTATATAGGAAAACGTAAAAACCGATCGTTTTATTGGAACCCGTAAGATATCACACTAGTTCTGCTGTCGTAAGTAGAATAAATTAAGGATAGTCAGACACAGAACAGCGTCACAATTTACGATTATTTTTATTATTATGGTCGAAGCCTATATACTTCGGAATACATCGCGTTGGTGAGAGCACAGCTTCAATGATAATTTATAATCGATTAATGCTAAAGGCCATCGAAAAAATTTATCTTACTTCCTTCGTACCGCCTGTTACAAATGCCTCCGGCCGCGGCGAACGTAAATTTTCCTTGTGTCAGATCCAGTGATAGTCGAGTTCAAGCTTGTCGAAGGGTACATAATAAAGCCATAATTTCTTAAATTTTTCATCGACCGTAAGTTAATCTCTCAAACAAGCAGACAGCTCGGCTGTCGAATATCGTTGCTGGAATTTAAAAGAGTGCATTTTCATAATTTGAATAAATCGTTTAAGATTATAATATTTTAGAAGACCTTTTATATGTATTTTTATGTGAAGGCCAGTGCTGACAAAGTATCTAATATCTTATAGTTGGACGTTGCAGTTGCTTTGACAATAACAAAAAGATTAAAAAGCAACAGTTTATTGTGAATTGTGTTGGACTTCGTTGAAACTTATAAAAATACTCTATATAATTGTATTTATTTAAACTTATATATATTTTGTTAGCATTTAATTTCCGAGCTTGAAAGCAACGATATTAAAGCTCACTTAAAACCCTTTTTACCCGAATGCGAATAAAATTTCAACTTACCATTTTTCTCTAGTCAATATAAGTACGTTAATGTATTTTTAACTGCTGTTACTTCTGTAAAGTCCGTAATACTATGATATAAATCAAAGTGGAAATTCATCGCTTGTTCCAGGTATTTAATTTTACAAAATGTTTTACACATTTTTAATTACTCTGCCAAACACACACACACACACTGCAAGTTATTATTTACAAAAGCTAATTGATAATAAAACACGCGTGATAAATACCTCGTATACATCAATTACAACGCTACGCTTGTACTTTGTTTTTAATTTATACCGGCATGCAAGTGGTGATATAAATCCTTTTTAATGGCTTCCAGTTAAACTTTACTTAGAACTCGGTTACCACAATCGGAAAGGCTCGGTTACAAGAGTTAGTGAAACTTCAGACGTAAAAGTAATCGACTTTTTCTCAACAGAACGCACATTCCCCAGTAATGCGATTCAAAGTGAGTTTTGAATTCCTTCTACGCTCAACCGCAACGTTATCCATTCAAATCGACTGCATTTTATAGGCATTTAAACCCCTATCTTTATACTCTATAAAAAAAGAAAAACCTTTTTTCTCCGACATCAATCACTTCTCCCTACCACATCACACGCACACGCGCAACTAAAATAAAACCATACAAGTAATCACATTCTCCAATTATCCCACTTCCATGCAACTCCCTCCCGAAACTCGCGCAAGGCCAAGTTGCCCCTCTCACCCCCTATATTTACTCATCACGACCGCGCGCGCGATCAGTTTGCAGCACCGACCATATACATACACTCTATGTCCCTCTATAATACCGTATATATACGCGAAAGATCATCATCATCATACACAGCACACACCGTGGCCGCGTTAACGACGGCGGCGGTCGCGCTCACGCTATAATAATTTAACCCGGGCAAATTGCAATGCGTCGGCTTTCGCGCAAGCGCGTAGTTCGACGTCGGTAATGAATTATTAGGCCATGGACCATTAAGCGATCGCGCAAGGCGCGACGCGCGGCTCGGTTATACGACCTTGTCGCGAGCGAGCGCTAGCTGCTACGTGAAATGCATCGCTTGTGTATATATAGATATATATGCGGACGCTAATAGCATGGAGATCGGGTTACGGGCCGCAAATCGATCTCGTTCGCCCGTCGCGCTGGATTTTAGCGGCTCGCGTTGTTGAATTTTGCGTTTTCGACCTTGTGGGGATTTTGAGAGGGAGGTGGGGTTGTATGAGCGTGGGCTGTGCGGGATGCGTGGGCTGCGATTTATTGGGACGAAAACGGCTTGAAATTGATGGGATTGTTGGCATCTGAAAAAGTTTAGGGGTGTGCGGGATTTTCTTTTTTTTATTCGATACGTGGAAGTATCGGATGGGTGGGGCATTAATGCTAATTGTATATGTATAGGATGGGAGATGTATATTCTTGCGGTTTTCTTTTGCGGGAAACGTTTGTTCTTTTATTTTTAAATAAAACATTGGTCCATGTATATATCCCTCCGAGTTTTTTTTATTTAGTTGAATATACCTATATGTCTTTTATTGTGAGAATTATAGTTGTAAAGAGGAAACTCGAGAAAATTTTTTATTAAATCGAAATATGAATTAGAGCACAAAGGTCTAAAGTTCGCATTACATCATTATCCCACGCTATATGTGGGCAGCCCGAAATCTCAACTTTTTACACGCAATAGGTTTAAGCACTAACTATAAGATAGGATGATAATTCCCTTAAGCCGTAACTTTCCCTGACGTCACGAGCTTGAACCCTTCATAATACGTTGATGAGGTTATTAAAGCCGTAATATGTGGTACCCAAACCAAAGTAATAACAACAGGTTTACCGCAAAGTTTTATTTCTAATTAAATTTCATAATGTCAAAAAAAAAACTAGACTACTTTTAATTTAATTTTCCGTCCATATCAATCTTGCCAATTAGTTTCGCAATATTATCAAACAATATATAATATTTATACATATTATTTCGTAACCAACCTCAACATTCGAAAACTGCGTCGGTGTACCAATATTTTAAAAATATGACGATCCATATAATACACGCATGATATATATAGAAATCACATCCGACTTTGCGTACAATTACGGTAATGCGATACGATTACGTGCTGCGCGCCCGCGCGCTATCATTGATATTCGAGAGCCGTGTCGCGCGCCATTGATTCCCGTTGCGAGTTACATTGACTTTCGATCTACGGGCGACGTGTTACTTAAATTATAATAATATCGTACAGGCGGTTCACTATAGATTCAATCGAAAGCCGATTTCCATAAGGATTGTGTGGAATATCCTTTGTTGATATCGCGCCCACTGCTACACCCCACCCCACGCGCACCATTCAATCGCGTGATCGGAATATAAACGGCGCTTTATTAGAGTTGCCGGATGCTCATTAAAGAGGGGAGCGCGCAGGTTTGCTCGATTGCCGGAAGCCCCGTGATCGACAGCACTGAACAATTCCCTTCATTCACAAAATTACATTCACTTAAATCTCGCATCGATTTATGAATACAAAATCTACTCGAAAATTATTATTCAACGTTCGCGCTCTGTGATTAAAATAATTTTCGCCCTCTCACGGCCGCACCTCATTCGTCTCAATTACGCCGCATCATTAATATTCGTGTAAGAGCTGCCCTCGAAAGTCCTCCAAAAATCACTTACCGTCGCGCACTTGCGACATCGGAAAGAATTCCAATAGCAGCAGCAGCAACCCACGTTCGACCTTCCGCGCGGACAAGAGGTTGCGCCGTGCAGTGAAAACTTATGGCGTAGCCTGTGCGCAGAGAAGAGGAAAAATCCGTAGCTTGCTCCTCTTATCGGGATTTCCGCCTCCGCGACCATTAAAAGTCCTCCTGCAGCGCTCTATATATATACAATTAAAAAAGAGAACGAAAAGTCCAGTCCCGTAACGCAAGCGTGCCTTGAAAATCACGAGGGTGGGTGGAAGTGCGTCGCGCGATTTGTCACTGGCGTCGACGAACTTCGACGACTGTGCTGTAGTAGGGATGGCAATTTGTCAGCCGGGGTGACTTTACCTGTCGCTTGTCCTTGCAGTTTTTCGCTCCTTTTCGCACTCTCTATACTCTCGCAGATTCGAAGGACACACGCAGGCGTAGATTTATTTTCAGGGCGGATCTTAATCGTCGATTATCGCCTACGGTGAATCGCGCGACTGTATATCCGTTTACCTCTTCGGGGAAGCCCCGTGACTACCGACGTGTATTATACGAGCGAGCGAGGGTAAAAGTGGGTGTCTTATCGTCGCTTTATACTCGTAAAGAGGCATCAGAAGTGCCGGGAAAAGAGAGGCTCTCTCTTTCTTTCGCTCTTCCCTTTATTTCCTTTTCAGCTTTTTCTGCGGCGCACGCGCATTTTTTTGCCGCTGCCTTACTGAGAGAGCGCGCTTGCGATATATCGCGGACACTGATGAAAAGCAGCGATAGCGTCGTCGTCGACTCGGTGAATGGCGCGACGGGCGGCGATGATTCTTCTTCCGCGTCGCCGTCGCGAGTGAGTAGCGTCAGATAAATATTTAGTATTCATAAAATGTTAAATAAGAAAGCGAACGACGGGAGGGAGAGAGAGAGAGTTGACTCGGCAGTATGTATATTATCGCGTTAATTGAATATATAATAGCGAGGTGTAATTTCAAAAGGAAGATTATGGAGCGCACTTTCATGACTTTTAATGGTTTTTCATTTGACGTTGGAAAAAAGAAGAAAAGGTGAATTAAACTGCGCACATATTTCAGCTGTCGAGCTCGGGGATTTTTAATGCAGACGTCGCGGGGTGAAATGTGTATGCAGCGTTTATTTCGTTCCTCTTTTCGAAGGGCACTTTTTACGCGTTCGGGAAATATAAATGTCGTTTCGAAAAGCGCAAATGCTTTCGAGATTTCAAGCTCATGGCAGCTGGAAACGGGGAAAAGTTAAATTAGCTATTTTTTGAAAAGATTTTTCGTTCCATGTTATAAATCCCTGTGTTCTCAAAACAAATCATTATTTCCTTTGTCCATTTCTTTTTTTATGCGCGTTTCAAAAACACTTCGTGCCAGCATTTCAATCATTTTTTCATTTCAATTTTGTTATTTCTTTAAAAAATCAGCACGACAGCTCGCACTGCGTACTTGTTTACCGCCGAATAATAAATTCGAAAATTTTCTTTACGCTTTGTCGCATTGTATATATTCCGCGAGGCTTTTACGAGCGCATAAACAAGTTCATTTTAAAAAATGCACGCGAGAAGTCACACACGTGCATGTACACTCCTCTCTCTGTGTTTATTAACTTTATCGATTCCCCTCTCAGTTTTCTCAATTTTCTATATATCGCACGGCCGAATTAATTTCCGGCGCACAAGCGTGGAAATCAACGCGCCTGCAGGTGTTTATATAATACTCTCTCGATAAATCACTTTTTGTCGCTTGTATATACACAAGCGCGCGCGCGCGCGGCTTCTCGACTGCGTCGCCTCGCTGATTGTACAAATAAACGCCTCTACGCGTCAATTACAAAGCGCCTAAAAATCACATTAGTCATCGCGTGTTACTGCAGTGGTGCCTACTTCATTCAAGTACACGTGTCGAAGTGATTCTCCGCACGAACAAATCCGGGATAATTAAAAGGTGTGATGCGCTGTGGGGGAGAGAAGCGGGACAAAGAATGAAGGGACTGGATTCATTTGTCCGATGTGTTTATATAACTTATAAGCCATTCGTTATGTTTTGATAAATAGTCACAACCTGATATTATGTATTATCATTGCTGTTTTTTAATGCGACTTGTACGATGTAGATGCAGATAAAAATGGTGTGGCAGTTTTTTAATAGGTATTATTGTATTTTATCGCTGAACGGAGTCGGAACGATAAATCGCGGTTTTCTATATGAATATTTCAAAAAGTAGAAATATCGCCTCCATTATAAAGAATATTTTTCATATTTGTTACACTGCGTAAGCTATTCGTTATATCTTCAACATCGAAATATTTTCTTTTCATAATATATAAAAAAGTGTGACACACAACCGTTCAAAAATTGCAAAAATATACGTATAACCAGAATATATTATAACATAAACTTAGTTCGATTAATACGTGCGACACCTTTTTCCACCTAAAAGCCTAATTTAATATCTCAATTTTGAACCACCACCGCGCTCGTATAAAATACATTTCAATAATTCGGGTTAGACGCGGCGGCGCAGCGCGGCAAAGAAGTAATAGAATAATTGAAGTCACTCGACTCGCAGCGCGCGCGAGCGGTATTTGCACGAAAATGAATTCTCGCAAATTCTAGCTCTGAAATGGCATTGCACTCGAGCGAACTGCGCCGCGCGGCTGCACGAAAAACCATTGGTTTCCGCGCGCAAATATTAGCGAAATGGCGAAAGTTATGTAAATGCGAATGAAATTGTTGAGGTCGGGAGGGTTACTGCGCATAATGAACTTACCACATATGTACGCGTACGTTTGGTCGCAATCTCTCAGAAACATGTATTTAAGCAATATATATTCATAAATTTAATTTTCAAAATTTATTTGTGATTGACAAATATATTCAGCGAACGCTTGATTTTCGAGAATCTCGACACTCGGTTCGTTAATTGAATACAACATTTCGCGCTTGTATCATGTAAATTTTAACCTTTTTTAGTATATTTCAGAAACTCATTTGAAACACCTCTTCTCTTCGCCAACTCCACATACCTTATCCCGCCAAAATTCTTCGACTCTACAACCTTGACATCACACTTCACCCTCTTAACCGCTAAAATTAAAAAAATCCAATAACCCGCTCGCCACCTCGCCAAACCTTAATCATCCCCGACAATAACGCAAACCCCGCCCCTCGGCGCAATCTCCTCTCCCCTCGCAAGCGTCATCATCCCCATAGCCGCACGACCTCAACTAACGCCGCGTCATCAGCATAAAAACCCATCGTCCCCCGCTATGGTTACAAAATTCTCCCCATGGCTGCGAGACTGAGATATACCGCGTCGTCGCTCGCCTGGTATCAATCAAGCCTGCGGCGTGTGAAATACGCCCTTCGCACGCGTATAACAATATACCTGTGTGTAGTATCGGAGGGATGCTGCGTGGCACGGGAATTGTACCTCTCTCACGCAATGTCTTATTTCCTGCCCCGCGCGCGCGGCCTTGGCCTACAAAGCGCGCGCGCGCGCATTATTGATTACCGATGTGCGGCTTTAGCCCACAGTGTCAATGACGTAGCAGTCTCGCACGCACGTGCGCTCGTTTTGTTCCTAATGGCTCTCTTGCCGAGATTTCGGGGAGGATTGTGATTAGATACGAGTTTGAAGTATATAGACAAGCGGGCGTGATTAATATTAATAATAAATAATTACGTTATGGCTATATACGATTTTTATCGATAAAGTTTTTTCTTTTATTATTTTTCTCGTTTCTCGCTCATAAATATTTCAGTGTCAGCAATAATAATAAGCGAGTATAGCACGGCGGTGGTGGTGTATTATAGCCACATTATATACTTTATAGAAAATTCATATTTATGAGAGCTAGGTATGTAAGCTCTTTCCGCTTAATTTAACGCCCGTGGAGCGTAAAAGAATATACATCCATTTTTCAATAACACAGTGTGGAAGTAATTAATATTCAATTTCACAGCAGGGATTCACTGGTGGTGTACCTCTATGTATATAGCGGTGTGGTTTTACTTTACCGTTTCCAATATTTTGTTATGTAGATAGTAAACTTGTGAACAGAGAAATATAAGTGATTAAAAATTGTATACTATATAGCTTGAACGAGTGTCGCGTCAAATCAATCAATCAATTTATTTTCACACTGTGACGTACAAATACACAGTCCTTCGATATTTTCTCAATAACGCAATTTAATTTAAATTTATTTTTACTCGTCGCAATGAACACAAATATCCACATAACCCGCACGCATTTAAATCTATACAACATTGCCATCATGACGTTTATATCGTGGTGTAAATCGTCAAACCCAAAAAACAATTTAAACATGTCCTATACGTAAATAATATAAAATTAATGAAAATTCGAAACCCTCTATAACCGACCAATTTTTCCCGTTCAGCAAAACTGCTTAGCAAAGCGCCGACTCCCCTACTTTTATATACGACATCCCGCTTAAAACTTCCCTCCTGTATTCATAATCCAACCATCTCTTCCTCAAGCAAAGATATCGAAAAAAAAGAACAAATCAAAAAACAAACTCTCGCTCCGACATCTGACCCGATCCCCGCGCGCAATAGATATTATATATAAAACTCCGCGACGCACGGGAAGATCGACAGGGAAGCGTAAAAAACGTCGAGCAATCCGTCGAGCAACGGAAATATAAGAGATCACACGATACGCGTATATACCTCTATATATATGTATATGGACGCGATCGATCTTTTCTTTCACGCGCGGCATCTGTGCATCATCGTGGCGCCCACGCGATGGCCGGCCGATAAGAGACGTCGCTCGAGTGAGCGAGAGAGCTGGGGGGAGGGAGCGACAACAGGAAAGGATTAACTGCACGAGAGGCCGATAAGGGGGTGAGCCGACGAATACGTCGCGATTTATGGGGTTGGGGGGAAAGGAAAGGAACGGGGAATCCCCGACGTCGTTGAGTACTTAATTTTAGTAATGTCCGAAAACTGCAGACACGTGCGGGTCTCGAGTGAGTGAAGAAGTCAAGGGGAAGGCGTAAGGGGATTTCCTGGGCCAAGGGGACATCTCATTGGCCGGCGTTTTATCGCTTTATCGTTTATCGTTATCGTGGGCGACGCGGGGGTGTATAAACGGAATCGTTTTCGTCGTAAAAAATAATTTTTCTTCTTTTTTGTGAATGAATATAACGATGGGAGGTGGTGTGGATGTGCGAGTGGATGAAGTCATGGTGGTTATATATAAACGAGTGTTTAGAGCGACGTTGTGTCTCTATTTATACCCTGATTGAGGTTCATAGTTTTCTAACCTTTTATCTCGCATTCGTATAACGGAAATCTCATGAGTTGACTACTGACGTCATTTCGGTTAAGGGTCTCTTTGGCATATTGTGACGTCAGGGAGTGCGGGAAACTTCAGCTACACATATAGTTTTTCTAATTTTACTCCAATATCTACATATATATAATGTACGAGAACTCATGTTTGTTGTGTACGTATTGACGTAATTATGGAGAAAAAATACGTGGCTCGATGCTTGATTAAACTAATTTCAGAATAATAAAAATCACGTATAAACGTAAAAGATTAATGCAAACGAGACGAAAATAAAAATAAATTAAAGTAATAAAATGCGTAACTTTGCCTTTAAATTCCCCCGTATATATAGATATATAATCCGATTTTTTACGATCTACCCGCTGGCTTTTGTGGACTAATTAACCATTTAAATAAAGGCAAAAGCGAAATATATAAAAACATAATTAAGAGAGGCATTGATCGAAGCACCAATTAAAACAAATCTCCGTGTGCTTAATTAAAGGCACACTCGTGGGCGTTGCGTCAATGCGCGCACGTGAAAAAATAGAGACGTCCACAAGTGCGCACGCAACAGAGAGAGAGAGAGAGAAGAGAGAAAGAGACAACAGTCACGAAACCCTGGGCACGCGTGCAAATTGGGATTAGATTGCTCTTTCGATTAATGTTTCATTATCGCCGAATTAGCTTGTAATTGATGTAGCGTTGATAATCAATTTGATCTCTGGGTGATTCTATCCCTGTAATGAGCTTAAATTTTCTTAAAGCTCCCCGTGATTACAATTTAATACAGAACCGCACGCAATGATCCAAATCCCGCCTACCTTTCATTATCGTTGGATTTTAATTAATTGAATTAAATTTTAGACTGCCGGGTGTTGCGCCATTCAGCAGTAATATTATTTATCTTTTAATCCATCGTATTTATATTATGCGCATTGAATAATACGGGAATTAAATACGTATACATATCATGAACTTATATTCCGGAACACGAGTTAAAATAAAACTTTAGCTATAAAAAAGCGATTTTCCGTATTGCGGATGAAAAGTTTATTCTGGGCAATGCGAAAATTTTACAATAATTTTAACTTTTAATGAATACAATCTTGCTTGTAAAGTTGTATACCAATAAAAATTGTCAAGCTCCGCCTCTTCGTTCTACAATTCTTCACATCCAATATACTTGAGTTTGGAACATGCAGCATATACAGAGTCTTACTAGATATCAATGATATATGTAAATAATCACATACTCATACCAACTTGTTGGAAACAACGTGCAATGTTTCCTTTATACGAAAAATCTACCACTTCACGCTGAGCATCCAATTCTAACGTTTTATATTCTCCAAATCCAATCGGCATCGAATAAAAATTTATGACTATAACTTTATTAAAATAAAACATCAAATAGATTCGTATACCTACATCAATATAACAACAACTATGATAAAAATAATCAGCTATATAAAACGATCGTGTTCAGAAACGAGTACCGCTCTAAATTCATCCATAAACACATCCATAATGCACGCAATTAAAAACCCGCGGCCATAATCGATACTCTTCTCAGTATACTGTAGGTCAAAGCTTTTACTCCCTTAATATATAAAAATTCGCTTCCCTGTACATGTATACACCGGCAAAAGCCAGTAGCTGAATGAAGGAAACCTCGCGCTCTGCAAAAGAACGCCGTCAAAGGCATCGCACTCACCAAAGGCTCTAAGGCCCTATATACCTGCAACGTCTGTACCGCGTACATATCATATATATATGCGAACACGCGTGCAGCACAGGTACAACGCGAGAGCGCAAAGAGAAAATTTCGTTATCGGCGATAAGCGCCCTAACAAGGGTATTAAAGGATTTGCGAGGGCGACGCTTATACGCCGCCGAATTAATTGAAAACGCGCGGCTTTGTGCGCCTGATCTGCCCTCTCCCCGATCTTTTAAGGGCTATACACCACCACCTTTACGTCTATACACACGATGTGTGTATGTACTACATGCGTTGTGTATATATATAGGTATAGTTGAGCGTCTAAGGGCCAAGATTAATTAACGAAATTTTCTCGCAGGCCGGTGTGTATCGCGTTCCGCAAACACTCCTCAGTGGGAGCGAGCGACAGCGTAACTCGCTTAGTAGCATGTAGGTATACGCTTTACTCTCGAGTGAGGAAAAAATCGAGTAGCAAAGGTGATGCGTATATATACCTATATAACAACTTTCGTGCGCGGGCGGAAAGGGTTTTCCCTTGTTTTGTTGTCGCTGAGGCCGCACGCTGCGAGAGGCTCTGTTTTCGCTGCCGAGTGCCACGCGGCGAGTGAAGTCGATTAAGAAAATAAACGCTGACTAAAGTGACTCCGTCAGAGTTTTCCCGAAGTGCGGGCTTGCTGAGGTGGAACGATGTAGTAGATACAGAAGTTTCGTGATGCCGAAAGCGTCGGAAGTTATCTTATCAGCATTTAACGCGGCGGTGCTTATACCAATCAATACAGATAACTTTTTGACAACGTTTTTTTTTATCTTTTACTTTGTTATATACTTTGATGATGTATGTAAGTTGAAGAATAACAATTAATTTTCGAAAAGAGATTAATTCTTTCTTTTTCTTGCTGAGTATAAGTGTATTATATAGCGATAAATGCAGGTGAGACGTGTACAAAAGACGCTATCAAGCTCCAGCGAGGTAGATGTACACACGAGCGGCGAACATAAAGCTCCTCACCTGCACCAGTCGTGAACAAATTAAACGAATGGCTGATAAAGCAGCTACGGTAACGACGACGTATCAGATAACTAGAATCATGGCCAGCGTTGTCGGGACTAAACAAACGCGCGCGTGCACGCCCGTCTAGGAATATACAACGTAATTTATCATGTTGTGCGCGCGAGCGCCGGAAATTCGGGGCCAATATTCTCACTTATTTTTAGGTCGGACGCAATTAAGCTGGCTGCTGATACATATATACATAATATATAATTATCTTAATTGCACTACTTTTTGATAAGCTAATTGAAAAGACCGAATTTTATATCGCGTGGGGATTTTGTCGTCGTATACACATCCGCGCGTTAATTAACATAAAAGGTGATAAATAATTTTGAATCGTGAAATATTAAATTTATTAATATATAACTGTAAAATGCAGGCTGGCCAATTAAGATAATCTTCAATAATAGGTAGAGAGAGGCAAGAGGATAAGTTTGCCACAGGAGAGAAGCTAAAGCAAGCAAACTAGACCGCGCGAGCGATAAAGGGAAAAAAACGAGACCCGCTAAGGAATGAGAGAGAACTACAGCAACGGGATTATGATTCCGGAGGGACCGGTACTGCCGAACTTTCGGAACAAGAATCTAGACCAATTGACCTCGAACGCTAGTCGAGAAGTGAATTATTACTTTACGCGGACTTTGAGGATATATAGCGGCCTTTATTTTTTCTTACAAGAGTCGAAGTAAAAAGTCTCAACTGCAAAACAAAGCTCGTAATAGAAACTATGGACATATATCGTAAATAAACAACCGACAGTGTAATAAATCCATCCAATATTCTATAGAAAAAAAAATATATATACCAATAGACAACTTTCTTAATATATAATATACCAGAAGCGAAAATATAAGAAAAAAAAAAATTGCACAGTAGGACAGATTGCGTATAGGTCACGCGGGCGTCGTATATAATATCGGCTGCACGTGCGTACACATAAATATATATAGCGCTCGGGGATCGCGATAATATAGCAGCCGGAGAAATGAGGATGTCAGAAAACAAAGGGCCGAGAGAGGGAAAGCGAGAGTGCACGGATTCCATATCTACTATTGTATTTGTATAAGGCCTCGAGGGCGAATGTTTGTGAATGAATGTATCACAAATCTGGCCTTGAACCTTCCTTATCAGAGCGCACGCGTATGGTGAACGAGGGTAAATAACGGGGACAAGATCATCGTTCCAGGGACACGCGCGCAACTCAAGGACCCGGCAGACGCTGCGGGAGTCACGGGGATTTCCGCGGACGCAAGCAAATATGATGCGTACATATATATATACGAATGTAAAAATAACATTTCTGAGTGGCACCTGCTAATATTGGATATGCTTCCGATAGGTAGTCCGAATGGAAAATATAGTGGTAATGATAAACTTGGGTTTCGAAGTAAAGTTGGGGTAAGAGGATTTTAATGATGGTTATAGATTTTTTTCTCGTTGATGCATTGTTGGTAATAAAGGATACAAAGGGTTGAACTATAAAGCTGGGATAAGGAATTAATTATTCCAAAAAGCCGTAGAACTTTGGGGAACTAATCATTGATCCTCAAATACAAAGTCCTGTTCGGGTTAATTTTGCATTCTCTACATTGTGCCCGCGAATTTCCAAAAAGGTCTCAAATGCTTTCCAACAAAAACAGTCCCGCATTCTCATCTCTCGGTCTATCGTAAAGTTGAGCTTTTGCGGTTACACGCTTACTTTTTCCATACTGAGGAAAGGATATAGTTACTGTTATAGTGTAACATTTAGTGTGCAATAGCTGTGACAACCGCTTATATATCTCGCAGCAATTATTACAGGGTTATAGTTTCATTTACTTCGTAATTAAATTCATAGTACCATAATTATAGTTGAAAATAAAACAATATTTCATTTTTAAACTGTAACTATTTTACTGAATTAATATATAACTAGACCAACAGTACAACCAACAAAACCCAATTCGATCTTTTCCCTAACGAAAAAGTAATTAATAAAATAATTAACCCATAATACGAAATACATCCTCCTCAACCATCCCCAGTATACACTTTATATACAATTTCACAAAGACAAACGACACAACCGCGTGGAAAATCCCAGTTTATAATTCATCGAATACCGCGGGTGGAGCGCAAAAAATATCCCCTCGCACCTCGAATCTTACATATAATACAAAGAAAAAGCCCGGGAACGACGGAGAGAGGAAAACACTTTAACGAGCGCTAAATTGCGCGTCGGCGCGCGAATCCACGAAATCCCCCTCGCCGCGTTATATAGCAAGTGAAAATGAAAAAGAGAGAGAGAGAAGTCCGAGAATTGCCACGCCGCGGGACACTTCTTAAGTTATATTCGCCTCTATTATTTTTTCCCGGTGGCGCCTCTATATCCGTACGGCACGTTATCCGCTGCTCTCTTTTTCTCGCCTCCTGCGCACGCAACAGTGGCTCGACTTTTTCCCCGCGAGTAAGTAGTATACTTATTTCGCTTTTTACGGGCTCGGCGAGCTGGAGAGATCTAATCGAGGCGCCGGTTTTGTTCCTTATTTTTGGAGTGCATGCACTGGAATTTGAGATAGCAGTATATTTTCAATAATTATTTATATTGGATATAGTGTAAAATGTGAATTATGACGCAATCATGCCTTGGAATGGGATTATTTAAAATTTATATTGGCGCGTATATCTTGTGTAAAGGCGCTATAAAATCCAGTCGTGAGAGTTAGTGATCATTTACTTTGATTACACTTTGAAGCTGCTATTTGAACCGGCCCTACATAAAATCCGTGAAAAAATTTCAAATTAAATAAATACCTTCCACTTCCTCAACAAAAATGACCAAACAACATTGTTTCGCATTAACCCGAGACCAAAGAGCCCGAAACTCATCGAAAATACCTATTAAAATATCGAATTACTTCTACCGTTTACCTTTTATATCCGAAATATAATTCAACGCGACAGCCCCGCGATAAAATTCAACGCACGCAGCGAAATTAAAACCTTTCAAGCCGCAACTTCCATTCGCATTCCAATATAAATACATATATAAAACGCAAAAAATCCACGCAACATCAACGCTCTCGTATAACAAAGCGCGTAAAACGCCGCGAAACAATCGTCGGAAAACCAATCTGCACGTGCGCGCGATATGCAAATCGCGTTAAGCAGCTGGCGGAGCGTTAAAATATTTGTGTGTGTGTGCACACGCGTGGCCCTGACGAAGGCCATTGTCGGCTCGTTTACGCCGAATTCGCGCGAATATCGGCGAGAAAATGAGAGCGACGGGGGTCGCGATAACGGCAATGCCGTAACTTAATTGCCGACCGCAAACGTCCGGCGCGTATTGTGCGATGCCGATGAATCGCCGCGCATTTGTGTTTTGTCCGATGCACTCGGCGCGATAATATTGTGTGTGTATGTGTATACGTATACGGGTATTTGTAGATGCGAACGCGGAGAAATTTGTATACATATATTATGTGATAGTGGCCTTGTTGGATTTTGTGGACGGCGGGGAAATGAATTTTTGACGGGCGATAATTAAAATACGAATTCCCGGCATTTTATATGTGCGAAATGCGATAAATTCGCGATTTTTGGTGCAAGCGATATGAGATATACTAATTTTTTTTTATATTATAATTACGAATTCTGATGTGTTTGACATTTGCGTTTTTTCGTCTCTGATTTTCATTTCAACATTTATAAAAGTAAACGACTCTGACATCGCATAAATTATACATAATACGAACATTCGCGCTGTATTCATTCAAACAAAATCATTCCAAAAATTAAAAAAAAAATATTTCGAATTCACGAAAATTCAAATTTTATACATCCACCTCGCGTGCAACGAACTATATACTGTACCTACTTAAAATCATTAACATTATCAAATACCCTTATTTATACACGATAAAACAAAAGCCGTCACTTCGCCCGCATTTTCTTCACCATTAACATTCCAGCTCCGCACCAAGGCCAACGCCGACAAAAAGACCGGGCACAATTGAAGTGTTCGCGCGCGGCAAATCGCATTCTAATGCAATTCAAAACACGCGCGCGCTCGCGCGTTACACAGCAGCTCTTTGGGGGTGGATAGGTATATAGAAATGCTCGGCGGGACGCTCGCGACCACTCGACTCTCTCTAGCGCGCTCGTTCAATCAACGCTCCCGGGGCCCGTAATTAAATTCACATTAAAAGCTCTCTCTCTCTCCCTCGCTCCCCGAAATAACTGACGGCGCGGGGAGCGATATATATCACGGCGCATTAGCATAACGTTGATTCAACGTCCCCGAGCGACGCGCAATTACCGTCGCTGACGATGCGCGCCCGAGAGAAGGCGAAGGTGGATTTATGCGAGATCGCGATGGTTCAGTGTTAGAAGGGAGCTGTACTTACTTCATTTTTCGTGGTAGTGGGGGGAGATGCAGTGTGTGGGTGAAGGAAAGGGCAAGGACGAGGGTTGTGTGTCAGCTGGTGTGGGGAGGAATAAGTCGAGTTTGGTTCAATTAGGGTTTGGCGGGATTTATTAAGAATATGAAGCATGCATATTTGCACCGGTAGTATTAACTGTTATTCGAAGTAAGAGAAAATTTTTTTTTTAAAAAGTGGTACCTTTAACTTTTGGAACTTAAATGTTAGATATTGTGATGAAAGTTACTTCCTACGTCGGCACTATTTTCGAAGGTGACCCTGAATTTTGGTTCGTCCTCATATTTCTTTCTTGCCTATAATAACCAATTACGTAAAAACAAATGTTTCCGTCTACCCCTGTCTCCGTTAATTCTTGACGTACAACATTGGTGCAAAGTTAAGACAAAATAATTACTTCCGGAAAAGAAAGATTACATACTTCCCCCTGATATCATGTCCGCAGTGAATCTCAACATTTGTCGATGTCTCGAAGAAAAAAAAAATGACTCGAGCGTAGTTACAGGAAAATCCTCGCGCTAATAATTATTAAGATGGATCTTCCTTCCCGGTTGACAGCTCGTTAGGTCTATTAATCTTCTTGATGAACGCGCGGAAGTGAAACAAATAAGAGATGGTCGAACTCTTCCAAAATAGTTCATCCTTTACTTCCCACTACTCGCATACCTCGAGTGTTAACTCTCTTAAAGACAACACAAAAATCATTACTTCGACGTTACGTGTTTCCGTACACTACGGCAACAGACGTAAAGAAAAAGCGTAAAGAAAACCCTCGAGTTAGTAACGAGGCTCACAACCTTTCTCGGTACCTAATAAAAAGAAAACCCGTCGAGCACCTCGGGTGTAAGGGTAACAAGTGCCCTGTCCGCCTCTAATCTCCAAGCTAAACCTTTCACTCAATTAAATCATCCAATTAAACAGCGTCCCTTCCGCCAATCCTCGCCGCAAAACTTTCTTCCTCGGCAAAAGCAACTTTCTCTCCCTCTTTCCTCTCACAACCCAATCCCTAACCGAAACACACACACACGCCCACAGAGAAAAAACATCGGAAAACCCGCCGTCGCCGCCAGCCTCTCTCTCTCTCCCTCTCTCCGGAAAGAGAGAAAAAAAACATTCACCGAGAAAATCGTCTCCCCAGATTCTACTACTTACCCTCGTGCGCGCCGGAAATGTAAATGGGATTGCCGCTAGTATATATCCGCGTCTATATATCCATCGACCGCCTCCACTCTCCTCGAGATCGAACTCTCGAAGGAAGGCGACGCGCGGGGTCAGTCAGTCAGACAGACGGACGGGCACGTGTCTAGCGTGACTCTCACTTCGTTATACACCCATACACCCACCGGACTGGCCGGCGCGGCAATTAAGCCTCGTGCGAGTGCCTCGTTATAAGGGGGCCAGCAGCTGCGACCCTTCGCGTGTATATATACATGTACACGTATATATATACAGAAGCGTTCGTTAATCCGGCTTGATAAAGAGGGTCCAAGTCGCCTTTTGCGAAGTATGTGGAGCTATAGAGGAAGGAATATGGTGGCGCGTGTTTACGGCCGCGCAGAATTATTTAGCGTGGCCGATGGCTGCGTTTACAACGCCGTAAATAGTATACCTTCACGTGGATGTAGTATCAAAGGATAGCTGTGTGTATATACCCTTTTATGAACTGTATAGGTGCACCGGGGATGCGTGTGTGATGATGGGGCGGCTATTTTTTTTTTTAACGGGGGTGATGCGAGGTTAGTTTCATAGCGGTTAACGACTGGGTGTATGTGGTAGGCGGTGGATTAGCCGAGTGAGAATGGGTTTCGTAAATCGTTTATTGAGGTGTTAGAGGAGAGAGTTGTGAGTAACTGGGCTGGGGAAAATTTAGTTAGCGTGGGTGTACAATCATCTCGAATGTGTATAGAAATAAGAATCAAAATTTATTGATCATTATCATTTTTTTTAAATTCTTATAGTATTTTTTCTAGTATATGAAATCTATACTATTTCAGAGAATGGTGGAACATTTTATCATTTCAAATAGTTACAATTTTAGTAACTTGGTTAATAAATAATAGTACTCTCTAAATGTAAAATAGAGGAAAATTCACTATCTAAGAGTTAAAACTTGCGCACTCCAAAATAGTGGGCATCTACTATTTTAGTAGTGTATATTAAATTTTCTATAAAATAGCGAAATTTATCTATTTGAAAAATAGTTAATGTACACTATTAGAACAGTGACTGTCCACTATTTCCGCAGTGCACGAGTTTTAATTCTTAGGTAGTGGAATTTCCAATATTTTATATTTAGAGAGTACATTTGATTTTAAGAAACAATTCATATTTTATTATGAAATATTAATTATTAGAAAAATAAACATGGTCCAATATGGAAAAACCACGACTCGTTCATGACACCATACAATACTTTTGACGATAAGCGAGTATTTTTTTTTTTTTTCAAGTAATTTATTACTGCTATTAGCTTGCTTTGCAAAGCACAGAAACTAGACTCAATATAAAATCTTAAATGTTAATTAGAAACCAAGTTCTGTAATCGATACGAGTGTGCAACACTGGGCGCAACCTAGGGATCTACAAAACTGTCTAAAAAGGTCCATTTTTAAAAACTTTGGAGAAAAATACTCTCGTACTCTCCTATCGTTAAAAGTGTTATGGATTTGCCTATATGAGCTATTCCCAAATTTATTTCCCTTTTACGACTTCAAAAAAATAAAAAAAAATAAAAAAAATACACGCTAAATTTAATGGTATCACTTTTTTGCGACAGATTCTAGTTTTTGAGAAAATAGTCAAAAAAGTCCTTCTCTTCAAAAGTCAGCAATTTTTTCTAAAATCTCTCAACTTAAAAGTTCAAAAAAGAAATTTCAACTTCAAAAGAACAAGCTTTAATTCCTTTTTTTTTAAATTAAAAAATGTTGATTCCTTCAAAAGTTACAAGGGTTTGAAGTTGAAGGTCGAAAAAGCATTTTTAAAAAAAGGAATTAAAGCTTTTTCTTTTGAAGTTGAAATTTCTTTTTTGAACTTTTAAGTTGAGAGATTTTAGAAAAAATGGCTGACTTTTGAAGAGAAGGACTTCTTTGACTATTTTCTCAAAGACTAGAATCTGTCGCAAAAAATGATACCATTACATTTAGCGTGCACATATTTTTTTTCTTATCTATAGTAAAGCTCAAAAAACAAGAGATGAGTATGCCTTAAAAAAATTCTTTTTATTTTTTTTTAGATGTAAAAGGGAAATAAATTTTAGAATAGCTCATATGTCAACTAGTTATGACATTAGTCATTGCCTTTTCAATCTTCGAATTCAGTTTCCTTTTTCATCCAAGATTAAAAAATTCGCTTTTCATAAACATTTTAAAAAACCGCTGCCAATATATTGGCACATAGCTTCCTCCAAATAAATTTATCACTCCTACATGTATAGTATATATGATTCTTTTCTGGAAATCGAGGCAAACAACTAGCCCGGTCTAGAAGGAGGACGTCCATAAAAGGTTCTACTAATGTCTCAGAGTTGAACAATGCGTTCCATAAGTGTGTGCACTTTGGTCTGGGTAACAGTTTTTTAAGAGAAATCGTTGCACTCCTCTGTGGGCAGATTATGGGCCGAATGGTCTACCTATCTGCTTTGTTCCCCTTCTTCGATGGGGAGGGCATAGTGCGAGGGTATTCTGCGAGTTGGAGGGAAGCTAGAGCGTTCGCGATCACCATACGATCAGCATCGCTCAGTTATCATACCTAAGAAAAGCGACTTGAGACTTTTAATAATTGATCGGGCGTATGAGATCGTCCTGCTTGCAAATGGAAATATTACATTTTAAACGAAAAGAGTGCGAAAATGCTAAGTACTCTTCACATCGATTTTTTGTCATTGAAAATTTACTCCAATATACAGAAAAAACCTGATATTTAAAAAAACAGTCCAGATTCGTCCATTCCCAGCCGGGATATCAATTTAAAAAAAGACCGACTGTCCGCCGTTCACAGCGCGAGCGGCAAGGTCTATCGGGTATTCTTGGGAGAACTTAATGACCATTTCTATAGTATAGAAGAGACTGGAGTAAAACCGGATGAGCTAGTAAATCTTTAACCTTTTCAAAAATCTACACAAGCCACATCTTGACATGCCGATCGACTGTAGAATGATAATAGAAACTTTCTTAAAGAGCTTCGTTTCGATTTTAGAAGAGTTTAAACATTTCAGAACTCATCTGGTTTTACCCCAGTCTCTCCTACGAATGTAATTACGATGATATAAATCCGTATATAAACAGAAAAAAGAATAAATGTATGCATATGTATAATATGGTTATCAGTGAATAGCTTGAATAGTATGTCAGGTTGTATGTGGCTGCTGCTCACCCTAGGTTTACGGTATACAACGTAAGAAGATCACGACGAAGGGTTGTGACCCTTCAATGCTTGCTCTGATGTGCGTTCGTGTTGTTCTATGTTCGTTTTTTGCTGCAGGTGTTTCTGTGTCACCCATGATCATGTTTCCATACAAGAGGATACCAGCGCACTTGACAAAATCTGTCCCAGATGGTTGGGCAATTGGACGCTCTGATTCAGGTTAGATGGTTTCAAGTACATTTTATGAATACATGGCGAACGTCTTCCATCTTTGGTGTTTAAAACAAAAAGTGCAGTGCCCTATTTGTTCTTGACAGGCATAAATCCCATTTGTGATTGGAGCTTAGCGACTTTTGCAACATCAGATTATTTTGGTTACGCTTTTTGCTAATGCCACCCACATTATCCAGTCATGTGATGTAGTACTATTCAGAGCTCTCAAGTACAAATGGAAAGCAGTGCAACATAAGCAAGAAACATAAACAGCGCTTACAAAGGCAACTTTTGCTTCTTTATACAACAAAGCATTTGATCGATTGAGTTTTGACTCAATTAAAAATGGCTTTACAAAATGTGGATTGTATCCATTTGATGAAAATGCAGTTATATTATGATCAATGAATATCATCTCATTTCAACTAAAAAGTTGATTGAATTTACTATAAAAGAAGAAAAAAATTAAAGAAGTTTTATAATATCAGAAAAAATAATAAAAATTGTAGTGATTCAGGATATTTGTTGTGGAAGACTTGCATTGACAATTTAGAATTATTGAATGGAGATAAATGTGAAGAAGAAAATGTAAGTGAAATGGGTGAGCATTCTATATTTTTAAGATTTGATGAAACTAATACTGAAGAAAATTCAGAATTTTTAAGTTCGAATGATGATTTAGTTTTTGAGACAAGTAATAGAGATCTTTCTACTTCATCAAAGCCATGCTAAAGTCTCAGCGAAGAAAGTAATATATTTAATATAGAATTTGAGTGTTCTTCGAGTGATAATTTAATAGATAGCACAAACCAAAGTCTCAGCGAAGAAAAAATATGGTAAATAGTATTAGAATGCCATTCCGATGTATATAGGGTGCGTCGACGCCCCGCTTACTCGTCAGTCACTTCGTTCCTTATACTCGCCAAGCAGGGCGCTGCCGC
>UXGD01001779.1:0-31278 GCA_900474315.1 Torymus auratus
CGCTTTATATAAAAATAATTACTGTGTAAAACGAAATAAAGTTCTTCCCAAAAATATACTTTGGCAGTACTGAAAACCTGAATCAAAGATACCCCTTTTCGACCGAACGCTGAGCTGGCACCTTTTTCAACTGGGCGCTGAGATGAGCCCCTTTTCCAGCCGGGCGTTGAGATGACCCCTTTTCCAGCCGGGCGCTAAGATGACCCCTTCTTATTAGGAAGCAACGAGCTATAGTATAACTACTATACAATGAGCACGACCTTTAATGTAGTTCGTTTTATTTTAGATATTTTAGCTACAATAGACACATAATCTATAAAGAAGTTTCAAAACGTATTTTTTTTTTCAATAGTACAAAACAAATAAAGAATATGTGAAATTTTTTATTAAAGTATCTTAGCTGAAACAATAATGTTTGGGAAATAGTACGAATCACAGATTGTTCAGAAAAAAAATTAAATTACACTTATTTTCAGCTATTTTTGAGAGCATTGCACTAAAATTTTATTCTAACTAGAAAAATACAAACGTATTTCACGCGTACTATTTTGTTGTTCAGGTTATAATCACTATCTTTCACTATGATTTAGTTTTAATTAGTTTAAATGATAAGACAATTCAGATACATGTTTCAAGCAAAAAAATCAAATGTTTTTATTCTATTTTAACTATATTTAGAAGTTCTCTAAATACTTGAGTTTTAAAATTCAAATCTAACACATTTTGAATTCTAAAAAAAATTCAAATCTTCGCGCTTTTTTCAAATAACAAATCACATCGAGTCTTTAAATGAGCCACTACTTCTTATCATACTACTAGCCATCATTCTTTTAAGACTTGATAAGCTTCAACCTATACATCACATTGACAATTAAATAATTCCAGTTTCGAAAAATCGATGCACCTTCTTAACGATTTTCTCAACACGTAAAAAGGAAAAACCGAGGCGCGATCGTAAAAAAGCGAACGCTCCCTTTGAAAATCCTCTTACTTTTATTTCAGCGTTGAAACCGCGTGCGCGCGCGTGCGATTTCGCCACAGCCGCGGGTAATATGAGCCTCGGAGAGAGAACGTCGGAGCGTATAAGGAAAAAAAATGAGAAAGATAGTATCTTTCCTGAGATAAGGGAACGGAAAACGGCGGAAGAGAGAGAATACTTGCGAAGGCGCGCTTTACGAGTTTCGGTCTCGGCTCGGCTAGTTCGATAGTTTCTTCGCCAGCGCGCACGCGCTCGCGGCCGGATCTCGTTCGTCAGGGAGAACTATACTTATAGTTGCTCCAGCGATGCCGAAATTTTCATGAGTATTATGATGGTTACGAAAAGAAGAAACCGAAATTATCAATGCTTATATAATTATAAATAAAAGGCGTGCCATATAGAATAAACTAAGCTATTTACTTTAGTTTTTAAAATAATTGAATAATATTATATATAATAAGAAACTTTTATACCTTTCTCCTGACAACCAAGTAACATATAGTATAAATACAAAAAAATTTGTTGAAATTAATTAACGCTGTCTTTTTTCAGTTGCTCATCCAAGCTCTTTCCTCGTGAAACAGCCCGCAAACGTAAATCCACGTGCTGCTGCCGCGCAACACGCTATAACAGTGTCATTCGAGCAATCTTTACACGTGCAGTCGCGTAACAATCGTTGGCAAGGTTCTCGCACATTTCCCTCCCCGCGGCGCGTAAACATAGCCGACGACATATCGCGATGCAACGAGACGACGCCGCATCGCAACGCCGCGGCCGACGTGTATACGAGACTGTTAACCCCGTTCCGCTCGTGGCACTTTTACGAGACGGCGCGCTCGCCTGCACACACACACACACACTTCATCCTATGAATTTGTTTTCGAAAATATAGGCGAACGTGGTAAAAGGAGAATTTTTAGAGAAACCAGAGGCGGGGGCTGGTGAACTGGGAATTTTTCGGCGCACACACACACACACATACACACACACAGAGGCTTGTAAAAGTGTATGGGGGGAATTTTTTGCGATGGAATGTTTTTACGAGCATGCGCGCGACGAGGGATATCAGGTTGTTTGATACGATAGAAAATCCGTTTTTGTAGGTTCGAGGTAAACCAGTTGGTTTTGAGAATGAAAGGGATATTCCTACAAATATTTGCAATGGAGTATACTTTTTTTTTCGATGTAGTACAAATAAATGCACTGAATGTATAGAACCGGCGGAGTAGCCGAACCAAAATCCTGAATGTTTCGGTTTTGTATGGCTTTTTGGATTTTGAAAAAATAGATTTCTATACAAATTGTGAGAAGCCCAGAAAGAGTTTTTTCATCTACCATTCTTTTACTACAATTTTTAATCTATATTGAATGCCGTCTATAGTTTCTGTAACAAGATTGTTCTAATGTTAGTATATGAAAAAAGCTTACATTTACTTAAAAAAATCTCTATTTATCGATCAAAAGTTGAACAAAATCACATAATAGTTGTGTCGAGTTCCCACCATAAGAATTTTAACGAGAACACTTTTTGCGACATCGTAATTAAAATTAGATGAAACTTTATGGATCCCGACAGGAATAAGGAAAAAAAAAATGCCTGCATTATACTGCATATACTAGGTCGTATATTCTCTTAAACTACCGGCAGTAAACGGCGGAAAAAATTCCATCCCCTTCAATCATCTCTCATTTTTGTTTTCAAAATCGGCCAATCCTTAATTAAAATTCTTTCATTTGCAGAAATATACATATAACGCGCAACGGAAAATAACGCAGCCTCCGGCTGAGCTTGCAATAAATTCGGGCTCACGAATAAAATGTACAAACACTAATGCTTAATAATCTTTCACCGATCACATTTGCTCCTCTCAGCGTCGCATGAATGTATATACATATATAAACGGTCGCCCTCATCCCGCATCTAACTGGCTCTCGGCGCGCAAATGCATGGCTCTGGCGCATAGCGAGCTAATAAGACATTATACCCTCCTGAAAATCGATATCGTCGGACTCGCTCTTTCCCTCCCCGAAGCGGCATAACCCATATAACCGCGAGGCGATATAGCGCTAAAACGTTGCAAAGTTTACGCAGGCATCGGCGTAAATCGGCTGAAATAAGTTTGCACTAAAGGCGCGCCGAAATCATAAAACTGTGAATTACTGCGCGACGGGGCGGATAGAGCGATAGATATATATGTATATACATAATATGTATTACACACATATATATATGCATATAAATACACAAGCTTGTGTCGGCCAATGCCGATGGGGAGGGAGAGTATATATATATACAGCGCGAAAGAAGGAGAGGAAAGAAAAGCCTCGATTAAGTGGAACTGCGAGCGGCTGGTTTTGCGAGTCTGCAGCAAATTAACGACTGCGACGCCCAGATATAAAGTAACCAGCCTCGCGCGCGTGCCGATACATAACGATTATGCGGCCCGCCTTTTCCATAAGCCGCCGCGTCGACTCGTCCCTATACCCGTTATATCTTCAACCTATACGCCTCTGCGTATATGCAAACTCGTTAATTTTTATAGTTGAGCGAGGCAGCTAGAGAGGAAAGCGACAGAGACAAGCGGAGATGGAGAGACAATGAGATGAGGTAAGGACGATCGTATGCGTATTTTGAAGTTCAGGTTCGAGTTCGAGTCGATTTATGGTGATAAGATTGGTTTCTTCCGTGATATGTTGCTTAATGGTTATAGTGTACAAGGAAGATGGTTAATCAAAAGTGCTCAACAGGTTTGTAATAAGAGCCTATAGTTATAACACATATTGATGACGATTTATTAACATTTTGCCTGTACGGGATTATTTTCTTTCACTGTCCTTACGCTGTACCGTATAATCTATAATTTTACATTAACAAACAGCTATAGAAATGAATCTATAATTAAAGTATAATTTGGAAATTGAATTGATGATAATCGATCGGACAAATGCATTATAGTGTCATTTTTATAAACGCCGTTACAATGGCCTTGGAATCAAAGCAAAGAAACCAAAGCGGACAATCGCTCAGGATCAATAAGAGACAACACAATCGCGACGAAACCGCGGAAAAGCAAATAGCAGATGCCTGGGCAAAAAAAAGAGAGAGAGAGGGACAGCCCCGACAAAAAGGTTCCGAGAGTCTTAAAGCCCATTGTGCGATTGCCGCCACCGTCGTCGTCGTCGCCTTCCTCAACGAGGGCAAAAAAGTTGCCAATACACTTTCCCCGCGAGGACTCGGCTGATGGAAAAGATTGACTGCGCCACAAGGAGAAAGAAGGAGAGGAAGAGCGCCGAACGTTTTCCCATAGACTCTCTCAGCGCGGTCCATCCGCGTCGTCGTCGTTCAACGGCTGTAGCTAATGGCCGAGGCTCTTTTTTTGCCCAATCTCTGCGTGGGTGGTGCTACCGCCGTGTCGGCAGAATCCTGTTGTGGGAAGCCAAAGGCGAGGAGATAGGATATACGCACGATGAAAAATCGCTGCAGCCTGCATGCTGGTAGGTGGGGAGGACTCTGCAGTGAAATGCAAGGTCGCGCAGGTGCGCAGGTGCAAAAACTATGTGATGCGCCGAAAATGCATCGCGCGTTTTTGTGCGAATTTGAGAGCTGTCTTTTTTTGTGGGAAAGCATTGCTGTTAATTGTTTTGGTGCTGTTTTTTTGGATTGTGTATGTATAAAAGTATAGTATAAGTTGAGCATGTATTCGTATTATTATATTCAATGATGTAATTTTCTTTCCCATAATAAACATTACAGCTCTAATACTGTGTGAATCTTTCTTATCTACGCGTGCTAATATTATATTCTATTTAATATAATTATTTTTTTCAAATTTACTTATGAACTATATGCACAGTGCATAATATTATTTCACTGGACAATTGACTGTGGCAGTGGCAATTATAATATTGATAAATGTTACAGTGTTAATTCGTTGTGAAGTATTCTTAAAATAATGGTAAATAATATTTGTAGGTACTTTACATAGCCATGTTGTTAGAAGGAGCAACTTTTTAAGATTAGTATAATACCGAACTTTGAATATAACTTTTGTGAGTAGTAAGCCATGGGGTATAAAAATAACGAATGTAAATATAGATATTGCCTGTGATAATTCGTACCTTTCTATTTACAAGCGCATACCAATATTCGAAGAAATAAGCTGTATAAATTTTATGTTCTCCAACTGTAAATCGACGGTTGTAGCTTAAAATACCTACCACAGAGTCTGAGTTTTGTCATTCCACCGGCTATAATGACCGGTCGAAGTACTAATAAATTGGTTCATTAAGGCTATATCGACGATGACCGAAGGGGACGCTTAAACGCTTGCAAAAACGTCTCTCTCTCTCCTTCTCTTGGAATGAAATGACTCGGGAATGGCCAGCGGCTCGAGCGAGCGAATAATCCCATGACTGTTCGCGTGGACGACGACGCCGGCGAGACGCTCTTGCGCCACGCTTTGACGATTCGCCTGAGAACGGGCCGCGGGAGAAATAATATAAGTACACAAATATATATCCCCGTATAGCTCGCGCGCTCGTTCCGCGAAGAGCGGCGCTGAAGTAGTAATCCCGATTATTCGCGATAAAACGCCGGATTATTTCCGTGCTGGCGCAGGTGCGGATGGGCGCGGAAGGACGAGAGAGAGCTATAGAGTTGAGCGCTTTATTTACATAGGGCGCGAGCTTCCGTGGCATTATCGCCACGCGCGCGCGTCCGCCTTCATTTAAGTTTGCCGCGCCTGTGCATGCCCTCTCTCTCTCTCCCTCTCTGGGCACCAAGTTGTGATTGAACACTGTTTGCGGGCAAGTTTTAATCAAACTGGGCTGTGCTTTAAAATTTAATCACGATGTAAGCCGCCAGCCGCGCGGGACTGCTAGAGCTTTTTCCTCCTCATGCCGCGTGTTTGCGCGTGCGAGTTCTCCGGGATGTTGTGACTGTGTATATACCTGCCTGGCGCTTTTGCACTGCGGTACAAATTTGATAGATTGGACGGGCTGTGTTGATATTATGGTAGTTCGGTTCTCGTTAAAACTCTTTGAGGTCTGAGAGTTACTTTAAGTTTATAAAGGGCAATGATTTTTGTAATTAAGTTTTTTCATTTCAATTGATTAGTGTACGATAACAGTTTCTCAAAACTTTTATTCAGATGAAGCTTAAACGTAAAAATAATCGATGATTTTTTTCTTTCTCTTTTTCAGACGAATTCAGTCTCTGTACTGCATCACTGCGTAGAGTTATATATTTATCATTGAACACTTTATAACACAATAGTTTCTAAGCACATTTTAAGAAGATAAGAATTAGACAAATTTTCGAGAATTTTCTTAACGATTTCGACTATGGAGTTTTAAAAACCTTCTATTATAAATGTTGATAATTTTGTTGTGTTTTGTTTTTCGATTTTTTAATATAATATTTCCTAATTATGTATAAAATATCTTTGAAAGAAATTTCGTTTACTTAAACTTTCCTTTATTAGTATTGAAGTATCTCTTTTGTTATTTAAGTATTGTAAAACGAAATTTCTCACTTTTTCTTAAAATTTTTGTAAAGAAATATTTATAACGAATCGTTGGGTAACTATCCTCAGTTATTTAACTTATAAAACTTCCTTATTTGTTCTACTGCAGGGTATACTTGAATTACTGTTGTCTACAGGTTTAAGCTGATGTTGACCCCCTTAACAATAATAATAGCCTTTTGAGGCCAAAGCATCGCGTTTGACTAGAATAAAATATTTTCCTTTAAAACTTTTAATTGAATAAAATACAGAGTTAGCGAACAAAATTGTATAATAGAAAAAATTGTCTCAACGAAAACTTTAAGATTGACTCGGTCCAAATCTCTTGGCGGGCTTTTTTCCCACCGACGTAGTCCGTGCTGTTATTCAAGTTCTACCGCAGCTGACGAGAAGCAAGGAAGGAGAAAAAAACATGGAATAAGCGAGTGATCAGGGAGGAGAGGGGAAAAATAATCGAGCACCAATCGTTATAACTCGGTCGGGGCGGCGCGAATGTAGTTTCTTAAAGGGGCAGCGCGCGAAAGTTTTCAGCACCTCGTACTTGTGCCCGGTTATAGCAAGGTAGTTTGGGTAAAAAAGTTGAGCAGGGAGGCGCACCTTTGAGCGCTGGCTCCTACATTCCTATCTCAGTAAGTAGCTCGGTAATAACCTTTTCAGAGCGATGAGAAATGATTGGCAATCAAACTTGCTTATAAGTCGAGCGCTGGAGACGACGACGACAACGGTGACGGCGGGGGTTCGCGCTGATGTGAAAAAGACGAAGAGAGTGGAGTGACCGTTGATATATGAAATGTAGATCAATATTGTATTTTTTGTTTCCTTGCAATTTTGAATTTCAACGTATTTTGTCCATTTCAACAAAAAACAACATGGGTTTTATATTACAGTCTATTTTTATTTTTACTCGTAAGTTTGTTGTGTTGGCTTTTTGTAAATTTTCCAAATACGAGGAATTCATACAATTGAGAAAAACTATATTTAAGGTATAAAATGACGTATTGAAAAACACATGTATTGCTTTCTCAAAGAGAAATCTTGGTAACGGTGAAATTTGTCGACCCCCAGATTTCGATGATTTTCGACATTTCTAAATGTTTATTATTGTCCGAGAAGCACTCATCCCAAGGTCTATAAGAGCGCGAGCGCGAAAATAGCCACCACAGGCTGCAGAGAGGCGCACCACAGCGCGCGAAATCGCGGGCGAGGAAAAAAACGAAGGAGAAAAAGAGAAGAGAGAGAAACTGCAGCAGCAGCAACAGCGGCGGCGACGGCAGGAGGAATCAGCGACCTTGCCGTGGTCACGGACGAGGTCGTAGCCGGCGCTCAGGTGATTATGAGAAGCCTGCGGGAGTTGGCACTATATATATACCAACTACTGTGAGCGAGAGAGCGAGAGAGAGATACATCAGAGAAAGCCGCGAGAGTCCACGATGACTGAGCGATCCTCGCGCGCTGAAATAATCACACCACGCTCCTATAAATCTGCTCGAGCGCGCGTGAGAGAGAGAGAGGGGCTTTTAGCCGGAATGCATCGCCGCGGAATGATGCACGCGCGCGGACACTCACGTGCGAGCCGTATGGTGTATAAGATGTTCTAAGTACGACGTTGATGAACTAACACGTACGGCAACCATTCTGAATGCGGGATTTGTGATTAGGGGCGCATGCAAGGTGCATTTGCTTCTGTCGCTGATCTCTCGTGACGATGGGAAATTTATCATTGATTATTGATCGTGGATACTTTGGGCTTTGCAAAAGGAAGCGTGATTCGCATGGGGAATAAAAAGCTTCCGTGAATTATATTTCACGGTCGTGGAAAGTTCAAAGTTTACTTAATTTTATAACTTTTTGGTAACGTGGTCTATAATACTGCAATCTTCAAGAACCTTTGAAGAATTATTTTTTTTTATAGAAGAGGGACTTAGCCACAGTGACCTATCTGGTAGAACTTGGAGAAAAGATTTCATTTCGAATTAGTTACAAAATGTTTACTAAATTTAGGTATAATTGTGAAGAAAATTTGTCTTTCTATCAAGGAAGAATATAGTTATAATTTTGAATGAATTTTATCTTCTTCGTGTACCTATAATATTTAAATACGATAAGTTTATTGCTAATGTGCAAATGATGAAGATATGTTTTAGTGTTATAGCCGTAGCGAGAGCTAGTAAATAATTCAGTAATAACTGAAACATAATTGTATACTGATAAATCAATTGAAGTTCGGACAACTGTAATAACGACTTGATTTAAGTGATCAAGCATAATATAAATTTCAACACTGCCGCCAATTGATTAAGCATGTACAATCAAAACTTTTATCGGTTACGAGAATTAGATTACACCAATTGATAGAATCATTCTACAATGGTTTTAAACGTCGATGTATCCATTTTATATTCAAACAAATATCTTGATATAACATAATTTACTCCTTGTGTTACTTCAATTAACAATGTCTCAATACTTAAGTAAAATAATACATTGTTACCAGAATTTGCTAAATCATCAAGTGAAGGTATTTCTGTAATCAATCAAATAATCCATTAGCTCCCACTTGTGCGAGAAAAATGTTTGCTTATACGCCTAATTAATTGTTCATGTTGTGCTACAGAAGTACGTTAATATAAATTACACGAAATGCGTCGGAAATTTTCGTATTTCTCTAATAAATCGAATAATCCATTAGTAGTTTGGGCGAGAAAACATTTTTGCCAATGACTAAGTGATTGTTTATACCGCTCTGCAGTAGTACGTTAATATAAGTTACGTAAAATGCAATGTTGAATTTTCGTTCTAGCGACGGCAAATACAATTAAAGGACACCACGAAGGATATTTGCATACTACATTCCAAAACAGAAATTATTATTCAAATTTCGTATAATCCCGGCGCATACAAATGCGACGCAAACATTTACTTTTCAAATGAACATTCCAATATTAGTTAGTTTTGACAAACAAGCTAAGTAAATAATACATTGTAATTATGTTGGTTTTTATTTTTCAACAGTTTCCTAAACAAGAAGTAAATAAATAGATCACCTAACAAATTGTCCGTAAAGATATGCTATTAAAGTTCACGCGTATAGTGCTTCTAATACATCTGACATTATTATCTTTAATACTCAAACAATGAGTAACAAAAACTTTAAGTCAACTATAGAATTTTCATCAGCTTATCAATAGTATGGCAATTTTTCGTTTGGTCTGTCAAAAATGGAACACAAAATGTTTCTTCATAACAGTTATTTGCATATGGTAATGGACTTGTTATCCCAAATTTCCACCAATTTCGCACGATATCATAAAAGTTTAATACTTCCATTATATCCACTCCATCACACGCACACTATAAAGCGAAAAAAAAACAAATTTCAAATACACTTTTCCATATACCAACCTCTCGTAATAAACATTCTTCGCCGGGACAAAAATGCTTCGACTTCGCTCATCATCGATCTTCAATACCATCAGGCGTAATTAAATTCTAGTATAGTTCTACGCGCCAATGTAGATATATATACACGTACCCTAGAAAGGGCTCTAGCAAAAGAAATTCCGGCACACATATATACGCAAGTGCGCGGCACGGCAGCAGCCATTCTAATGCAAATTCGAGCCTTCTCATGCTAGCTGCTTCTATATATACATATATACATACGCGGCACTATAATATGCTCACACATCCGCGCGCTTCCCGCTAATCGCATATATAGGTACGCCTCGTCCCATCTGTCGCGCACGCGTATATGTGTATATATACGCTCTTTTGAATTCATTGTCCCGATGCACCTGAAGCTGCCGTTGCCGGCTGAATTAAAGGCCGTCCGGCGAGTCTTTTATCCTCTCTAGCTCTTTCTCTCAAGGCTGGAGTGCGAAAGAGGAGAGGACGGGGAGTTTGTCTAATGACGTTAATATTGCCGTTTCGCGCGCGCGTGAATGCGCTTTCGAGGTTGAGGAAGGGGGGGAGAAAGTGCCAAGGTCGAGAGGGTTATTCTCTAAAGGGGATAAGAGTCGATGGGATTCAATGAGGAGGAATGACGCGATGAATTACTTCGCGATGACGGCCATTGTCAGGGCCGCGCGCGATGAGGGGCTTTCTGTTTATTTTGAGCGTGAGAAGCTTCGAATGGTCATTAACGCGCTGTTTTTAGCATTTTTCTTTTTCTTTTTTTTTTAAAGGGGAAAAAGAGACGTCGACCCAAGCTTGGGAATTAAGAAGTCGCTTTAAGAGATTGACACTATGGATTAGCTTTAGTATTCGCGCGGCGCTGCTGCGGTTCTGAGAAAGCTTTCTGAGAACGATAAAGGCTGTTTTATCTTCATAACGATGTCTATTGTTCTTTTAAGTACTTAATAATTCTAATGCACAGATATTAATATTCAGCAATGAGAGTAATAAGTATACCTTTAATCAAGCCAATATTATACATTTACAGCGTGAAAAGTAGATCGAAACCATCAAGTAAATGAGAAATAACGAGGCCGAATGACAGTTCCGACCGGGTACAATAATCCATAACAAAAACTAATAATAACACGTAATAGCAATTCAATGTCTTTCAGTGTGCGGACCTGATTTCTGTTTCACGCTACGTTTGTATTATTGGATTTTACTATGCTTATACTGCATCGAGTGGAAAAAAGTCAAGTGACCTAATATTTAATGTCACTTAGCTCTTTTGTATCTTTCTCTTTCTCTCTGTCTCACTCTAGCTGGTTCCCTCACCTCCATTTTCAGCTTACAGCTTATCGATCTGGAGATGTTAGGTGCATGTGCATGTAGGTATATACTGTTCGCCCGAGGGGACTGGTCAACACGATTACAAGGAATCTCGCGTTCCTGTGCGCGAGAGTCTGATGCGCCCGTAACTGACGTTTTGAATATTCCGGGGGAACCCATTACGAGGATCTAATGTCGCACAATAACGAGTAGAGATATACCTCCGCGATTTCATCGGGCAGTGGGTATTATGTAGTATGTGTGCGGTGGAGAGCATGTCAGGGAGAAAACTTTTATATTTAAAAAAATATTGTTATGAGGATTTCACCATGATATACGGATAAAGATGCTGACGGTATTGAGTGTATTTTCAAATTATATTCAAATGCGTTTATTTACTGTATTACGTAATTTATCTGAATATATGAAATAGTATTTTATCGCATGTTACGTTTAATTATAAACTAAAATTACGGGAAAGTAGTCTATATTAAAACAAATTATATTACAATTGAAAATCAAATCTATTTTGGTTTATGAGAGAAAAATAATGATAAATTAAAAAACATTCGATTGCTTACAGTATTTAGATATCAAATAATATTCCAGACCCACATTTCAAGAGTCAGCCAAAAAATGTTGGTTATCACTTGAAATACTTTTTTAGGACTCCATATAAATATTAATACATTCTCATAGATACTAGGAGAACATGTTCCTAATAAAAAAAGTTTGTTTTTGAGGTAGTTTTGAATACTTATAGGCCACCTTGAGAAACTATATTTTTCGCGCTAATATTGAGTTATTTAAGCTTTTGAATTCGCTCCTTTATATTGTAACATGAAATAAATCATTCCTTATAAAAATGTTCGTTTTTGAGATTTATATCAAGTGAAGCTATTTTGAATTGGGATACAATGTCCTTCTATTTTAGGTTAGTGCCAATTTTATTAACGTCTTGATAATGAAGAAAAAATCTCGTCAAATAAGTATGCAATAATTTATTAGAAAAGAATAGAAAAGAATTTGTTCAGCTAACATTCAATTCCATATAATGTACCAAAAATGAAATCCATCTCAATACGAGAACCGTTATGCTTATCGTGTTTTCCATTAATTAAAGCTGACTCTGTTCGCATTCATTAATAGTTCATAGTGAAGTCATCAATTGTGAATACCAAGGGTGAATTTGCATTTCACTCTTAATTGTTTCGAACATTATACCGGAAATTAATTTTAGATATCATTTTCAAACGTATCCCTAGAAATATTAATATTAAAGCACCATAATTCATAGGTATACATTGCGATTTGATTTTCAATTAAATTTTCCATTCATATTTGAATAAGTGAAAATTTATTGATAATATGAAAATATTTAGTCGACTGGAATTATTACGGCAACAGCATGGTGGTATATCGTACCTGCATTATTTCAACTTCAAGAGTTAAAACACTACTTTACTTGCAAAATCATTAGCCTAAAAGAGCGCCACGGACACATCTTTATTAATTTTTTCCTTACAATTGCAAACTCGACGCGGAAATGATTATATTGTCGTAAAAATTCATTAAAGAATCATTTCTTCAAGCTAATATTTATCAACCAGAAATATTACTTCGAACATATAATAGAGAGAAATGAATATTGTAATTTGCAGCCAAAATATAAGATTTTTTCTAAACCTCCTTGTCGGCATACAGAAACACGTGTCAATTTTAATTTTCCAAACTCTGCCCCGCAACCGCACGAAATTGCAAATGAAACGAAAACTCATCGGCGCGCGCAGGCGAAAATAAACCATAGCGTACCCGGAGAGGAGGGCACCGGGGGCCTCTTTATAACGAAAACCAGGCACTAAAACAGCTCGCCGCAGCCGCTGCGCGGATGTTTCGCACGCGCGCGCGGTAATGGGCTGCGCGCGCTCGCGAAAATTAAAACGGATTTCATTTAGTCGAAACGTGTGGGACGGCCTCGAACTTGAACTCCGCGGGTACGGCACTCGAGCTGCGCTCCCAACGAGACCACTTGTGCCTGTGTGTGTCTCTCTTCTGTCTTATTCTCTCCTCTCCTTCGCTTCTGTTTCTTTCCGCTTATCTTTCGTGCGTCTCTCTCTCTCTCTCGCTCTATCCGCGGGTTTATTTTAGCTTTGTTTTCGAGTGCGCGCGCAGCAGTTTTAATCACTTCGAGTAATTACAGTCTCGAGAGATTCTTTTATTGTTCCGTATATATAGTGATGTACGGCTTAAAACTTTTAGTTTTGCATTTATGGTTCCATGTTGGTTTCACTATTATATAGTCGACGTATAGAAGAGTCTGTCGTTAAGTTTGTTTTATTCATTTTCAAGTTTAAATATCCACAAATTTTCATTATAAAATGAAAAATATATGTTGAGAAAAACTAAAACTTGTGCACATTGAAATTATGAAAAATGCCGATCTCAATATCGCCTCAACAAATCGGCTCCGAACCCGTAAATCCTGCAAATTTTATTCCTCTCTTATATATATTTGCCTTTAGCTACTTATATAACGAAAGCAATATACATTATTCATGTCATGGATCATTTTCACCCATTAAAATTCAATTAACAGTTGGGAAAACTGTAAACGCGCAACAAATGCGATATTTCGTGCATAGTAGCATGATAAACTCATATTCTGTACTCCGTTTGATACCGCGTGTTCCTCATGCATATTTATTCGATAACCAAAACAAATACTCAAAGTTTTAATGGACTGCGCGCGGACGCGCAAAGGTTCCCCGCGAATCTCCGCCAAGCAGATTATAAACAAACCCTCGGCAGCTATAAATCATCGAAATTGATAAGAATTTATACGCGCACACATACACAGTGTGTACCGTACAAATTGAGTTTTCACAATAAGCGATAAATCAATAGCACGCGCGCGCTCTCGCCGCTTTTATACGTAAGACAACAAAAAAAAAGCAAAGTTTTGCTCAACAGCGCGCAGAAGAAGTGAATAATTGAAGTTGCATCGCATAGGACGCGCGGGTAGGCCGATCGTCTGATTAAATTTCTCGGGACAGGCCGCGACGGTGAACAGGTGGGTAAGAATCGCGAGCGCGAAACAGGTGTACGAGACGCGCGGGCGCGAGCCCTCTCCGCGAGGTTAATGATTCCCGTTTACGACTGCTTCCCTCCCTGTCTGTCTCCCCCGTTTGTTCCTCTCTCTCTCTCTCACATTCGCATTATAATCCCATTCGTGCGGGACATATGGGAAAGCGTGCGGAGGCTACCGCGTAGTCGCTCTCTCGTGCGTTGCCCTTTCTTCCATTCTCACTCTGCCTGCCCCGCTCGCGCGCGCGTATTATATACGGGGAAAATCGCCGAGTGAATTACGGCTCCCCTGCCCGTAACGAGCCGTATTTCATTTTAATACGCCTTTCTAAAAGTGCCGCGCTCGCGTGTATGTATATACGGGGAGTATGTAGATCCGCGGAACACGCGCGCGAGCGCTGATTACTTTACCGAGGCAGCGAGAGGTCACCACGCGCGCGCGCGATGTAACAATCGCCGCGCCGCGCGTTCCTCTATATACACGCTGAAATATACGACTTCAGAAGGGGGGGAATTCAGTTGTTACGCTGGGATTTTTTTTTCCTTTCTCAATGGATGATAATGAATGGGCGAGGATTCTTCTTTTTTGAAAAATAAAATTTTAATGATGAACGTACGCGCGGAATTACGCAATCGTATATATATATTATATTCGTTTGTTATATGTTCACGTATACGATAATAAAATTTAATTGATATTGTTGACAAAGTGCTTGATAAACATAATTAGTATTTACGATCCTTCATATCACGATTTAAAGATGTCGTTAATTAATTACTATATCGTACAGCTATCGGTATTAGTGTGGCAATTATCTGTCGATATACTACTTACTATTAAAACTCAAAAACGCTGCATTGATTAAATTAATTATACGTTGTTACTGTTTTACGTATAGGCTATCGTGTAAGACTCTTTTTATATCTCGTGCATAATAAAAGTATAACACGAAAAGAGCTGAGTACAGTATACGATAAAAAAAAGGGATGTACCAAGATCGGTAGAGGATTCCTTAATAAATTCTTCAGAAATAACAATGCACTCAATCAATTACGCATCGCTTTTTGCCCACGGGGAGGCGAGGTTCGTAAAAAAAACTGGCCGACCGCTAAACAGGACTGCATTAAATTGCAATGATCCCATCGGGTTAATCATAATTGCCTGGGAAAGGCTCGTAAAAATTTAATTTGGGCGTGATTCGCCTCCTTCGGAATTGCGACCTCTCGCTGATCAGACAAAGCGATCTATATATATAGATATAGCCCAAAACAGCCAATTGCTCGGGATAATGTAAATTTAAGCGAACAAGTGGATTAGGGCAAAAAAGCGCCTTGAGTAAGAAGTTAAGCGCCGCGAGTTTCGGCTGCACTCGCGCGAGCGCGCATTAAAAAAGTTATCGATGTGATGGGATGAGGGGGGAAAAAAACGGGACGGTGGAGAAGATAGTATATATGTGCGTATATAGCACGCCGGCGCGGGATTTTGCTCAAAGAGGCAATTTCGTAATTATGAGAGGAGTAGAGTAAAAGAGACAGAGAGAGAGAGGGGCTGCCAACTGGAACGAGATCGTATCAGCGCGTATATAGAGGGGTCGAGAGGGGAATAGTCACTTTTACTCCCGCACGAGTACACTCGCCTCCCGACTTCGTAAAAATTCACCTGTATAATGCTCCTGTTGTTGTTACCGTTGCTATATATCTCCGCTTCGTTTTACCTGAAGAGTGACACAAAGAAGAGAGAGGAAGAGGGAAAGAGAGGGGGCACCTTACGAGCGCAAATTCATTTGAGGGCTTTACGATCGACGCGAGAGCTTCGGCCATTAGCTCCTTCCACTTCTTCTTCTCTTCTCCCTGTGCGCGAGCGACTTCTATTTACGCGAGTGCGTTCGCGGAGAGAGAGAGAGAGAGAGGGAGAGAGAGAGAGAGGCGTGTTATAGATAAAAGCGGGACTAGAGTATCGCGCGGGCGCTGGCTTTATTGCAGATCCTAATTAGATAACGACGTTATGATCGGATTTACGACCGAGACGGCTTTAATTAACTAATTACATCTTTTCTCCGCTGGTTATTTTGCTCTTCGCCGTCCTTTTTTTTTCTTTCTGCCGACGTTGCCGTTCGGACGCTCGCAGAACTGCGAGGTGAAATTGAAAGTTATTTCACTTGTCAATGATGATGTCGTTTCTGTTTTACAGGGGAAAAATGTCGTAATTGAAATTGTCTTTAATTTGTAATTAATATTTTTGACGTATATTTATTTATTTAATCGGTTAAAAATTTGAGAACAAAATTCTAAGGTGGCAAATCAATTACCTTAACGTTGGTCTGATAACTTAAAGATAAACTAAACTCATTAATAACTAAGAGGATCCGCAGCCTTCCAGTCACATATTCTGCTTCAAGTAATGAAGAGGCTTATATGGATGTCAAAAAATAAGAAAAGCTCCAATCGCACAAGTGAGCTGCAGATCACATTTTGCGTACTTATTAGATTAAACATTTAGTCTGAAATAACGTTTCAAAAAAGAGAATGAAGCTTTCTGAAGGAGATAGAAAATGTTGAGATTCACAAAGAAGAGTGTGTCAATCATGACTACTAACGCTTGATACACAAAATAAAAACTTGGGAGAAAAAAAAGAAGGAGTTTAGACCAACAAAGTGATCACCTGACTTTATGGTAATAAAGTTATTGTTAATCATCTTATTAACATATATGCAATAAATAAGGAAATTTTTACAATGTTAAAACATTGTTGAAGTATTTAATTATTATTCAATTATCCTTTTACAGTGCAGTCGTTGTGGTTCTACAGCCATGCAATGGCTAAAAATAATGTGCCTGATAGTCATATAGCAATACATCAGTTGAGTTGAGTGCTCCTGTGAGCCAGCAGTGCCAGCACACAAAATACAATGGATATTAATGTAGACGTCTTTAGTATCAATAAATTTGCTCACTGGTCCAAAGCTCCTTCTATGAGGAAGCAATACTTTTCAACTGCACTTTTCCATTGATGAGTTCAGGACTAAGCCAATCACAGACCCGGAATATCTTATCATACAGAAACAATGTAGCCCATGATTGAAAATGACTGGCAAGGTGAAGTAATTCAACGTACAGATTGATTTCAACCCGCAAAGTTTAATTTGAAAATTAACTTTAGAAGATAAAACAGTATTTTCTGAGAAAACGTCTATGAAAATTCAATAACTCTGTCAGTCAAGATTTTGAACGGAAATAGCCGTGCACCTCAAAATGTCCAGAACCGAAAATATTGTTCCACTTTTAAAAACATTTCATCTCAAACGGAACCTACATATTTATTAATTAAATTACAAATATACAGTTCTTCATAAAAATTACTGCACACATTTCTATATAAGTTTTTTGTCAGAGCGTAACTATAATTTCACTTGCGGAGCACGTGTAATACATTTTTTTTTCAACGATTTCAACTCTCCTATATGGCTGAGACGTAGCAACCTCGAAATACGCACGGCAGTCTGGGACATGGCAAACAATTATCGAAGCCGACATCCAATAATCCGCAATCAGACCCTCACGAGGTCCGGAAAACAAAAGTTGCGCGGAGCTTTTGGCAGGGATCGGCGACGCCGCGGGCCAACACTCGTAAACATCCGTCGTAAACGCGCGACAACGTCGACGCGGGCCTCGACTTTGCGCCGAAACGTCTCCGCAGTTGTATAGGGGGGCAATAATAAAGTTACGATCATTGTAACGAGGGGCGCCGGGGGTAAATTGCTCGGCCCGCCGGTGGTGAGAAAGAATACAGGCGGCCGCGGGCTCGTTAGGGAAAAAGGCGATGATGATGGTCATACCCGCCGTGGTGGCTTTGCGTTGTATATATATACAGTCGAGGCACAGCCCGAGAACGTTCCCATGACGCGCGAGCGCGGAAAGGCTCGTTCCGCAGGTGGGGGTGGAGTGAAAAAGCAGAGTGAGAGGATCATTCTCTCGCGCGCCGGTTATCCGATTTTCCCTGTCGCTTTTTGCACGTCGTCTTCGTTTCTTGTCACGGCTCGAGGAGAATGAAGCTGCAGGTTCTTATATGCAGCTTCTTAATTAAACGGATTCCAGCAATTTTATTAAATTTGTATATGCTTTGAATGTCATGTTTTATCCTGCTGGCCTGATCTTTTGCTGCTGCGATGTTTTGATTTTAGATATGTGTTATATTTCTGCATGTAAAGTGAATATAAAATTGATACACATCTCGAACGAAATATAAGTACCTTCGATAAGGTGAGGAGGCTTGATAAAAAGTTGATTTAAATTGCAGATAATTGTGTGAAAAAGTAGGTTAATGGTTATGGCTCCTTAAAATACTAATAATGAATATTTAAATTGTTCCACAACAACAGCTTATTTTACTACGCGGTCTCTATTATTAAAATCCCAACGAAGTATATTTATACATCCAGTTCAATAAACATTTAATCTCATTCTTCAAATCCACGATTAAAAGAATGCGCGTTTTATCTTTCACAATAATTTGTTGTTATTAAAAGTTTTAAGATATATATATGCCAATATCTATTCATTCCTATTCCATAACCTACAGCAGTTTGTTCGAATCACCAGCTAATTTATCACGCGTGCGCACTGGCCGACACCTTTGTATTTGTAAGTGGAGGTGCACCACGTTACAGTAACGACCGTCGGCCAAGTCAAGGAAGTTACGGGGAAACGAATACTTGCTGCGGCTGTTATATGCATTGCGGCAGCATTGAGCGCGCCCGACCGTTGCGTTATGTATCTAACCGCGCACAGCTATACCCCCTCACTTGCTTATACTGCATCCAGGATCACCGGTCTGTGGTTATAGCAGGAGCTTTCCGACTGTTCCAAAGATCGTGGGTTACATGGCTTTTGCGTAGTAGAAAAGTCGAGTTTCATACATATATTATATAAATGTGGTTAATGATATTTTTATGGTTTTCATTCGTTTTGTTTAATTTTCATTGCATATGAGTTTATTTTCTCGCATATCGGTAAATCCACAATACTTTTAACTATTGCGTGTATTTTTTTTTTTTAACAAGTAATTTATTGCTGCTATTAGCTTGCCTTGAGAAGCACAGCAACTAGGCTGGATGTAAAATCTTCAATGTTAACTGGAAAACCAGTCCTGTAATTATCGTTTGCAAAATGTCACCTTTTCAGACAGATTTGTACCGTGTGCTGCATACTCATATTGATTGTTATCTAGTCTACATTAAAGATTTTACATTCAGTCTAGTTTCTGTGCTACGTAGGCCAAGCTAATAGCAGCAACCATTATTAATTTAAAAAAAATACACACACGCCATACTTAAAAGTATTGTAGATTTGCTCATATAGATGTGATAGAATCTTTAATTCAACTTATGAATGTATAGACTATAGAATCTGGGTACTTTGATTGTAATTGAAATATATATTATCAATAATCAATAATGCTGACACATCACTCAGCATTCTTTTTATTTCATTTCCTTTCACACTGTAATGCTTATTCGTCATTATATGACTATATATACATATACATCAGGTCTTGTACAAGATAATTGCTGCATTGATACTTGCTCTCTCGTCGCATCGAAGCCCCATCGAAGCTAATCCACGCTTGTCCAAGCGATTGTTATACACATACATGTATACACACGCGTATGCACACACGTACACACACACACACATATACACACGCGTGCGTATAATTAAATGGAACGATGTTGTTGGACAGACCGGGCGCAGGCCTACGCCGCGGTCATTACACGCACTCAGCGCCAAATTGAACTATCGTGTACCCCGGCCTATATATACTCACAGACTCCTTATTCGCGGTGGCAGGCACTTGGCGGAAGGCTCCAAGTATACATGTGTATATACAGGCGCTATGCTCGCTTGGACGTGTCGGCCACCGGAATATAATGCACGGAGGGGCGCACACAGCACATATCCTCAGCAGAAACGGAGCCGCGTCGCCGAGGAGATATAGATACGCGTATAGCTATCCGTCTGTTCGCCAGGACAGCGTGACTCTCGCTCTCTCCTTTCTTCCCCTCTCTCACTCTCTGAGTGTAATTATACGGTCACCGCGAACACTCTCTCTGTCTCGCGAATGTTCGCTACTGGAACTTCTGGCTTGTGCAGCAGTTAGCGCACTTAAGCAGCATAGCCAAGGAAGGGCCGAAGGATATCTCGCGACCTGTCGACCGAGTGTTTTATTAAGATTTAGGTTGATGAAAGTGGCAAGTGGTGCAAGCTTAAACGGGGAGGACTTGCCTTTCGTCAAGCTGCTGCTGCTGCTGCTGGAACGGTCATGTCTGATCTATGGGGTCGCCGCACTGCTCAGATGTAGAACACCTGCTACTAGTGCGAAATATAATCTCATGATCGTCTTTCATTGCCAAACGTATATCCAATGCCATATGAAAATGTCAACTTTGATGTATAGCCAAAAAGCGGTTTTTTGCTCTCCAAAGTTGAATTAGTGGAAAACCCACTAATTATAAATTAGTGGTTTTTCCACTAATTCAACTTTGGAAAGTAGTAATATATAGTCCATTATTATTTACATACGCTTATTCAACAATCAAACATTGTTCAAATAGTATAACCATTTTTAAGTTCAGAAACGATGTACTAAACTGCGTATTCACGTAGCTTTTAGCGGATGTTTTGAAACTACATCGTAATCGTAAAGGTTTTCCTCGACGGTATCTCGAGAAGACAGCATCGATTGTCGTTCCGCGAGCGAAACGCAATAGCAACGAAGCACATTTCGCTCTCTCTCTCTCGCTTCTGTTTTTTTCTTTTTCCTTCCGTGTCTCCTCTCGCTGTCTTTTTCATTTTCCGTCGTGCAAATTCATGGTTACATCAGCCTTCATGGGCGCGCGGTGCATTATCGAGCTTCGTGTCGTGCGCCATTTCATCTCGCCCGTCGTCGCTCGTCTTGATCTCTCGAGTGATGGAAATCATCGTGGCGAAAGACGAAGGGAACAAGAAAAGTCGCAATTTTCTCCTTCCTAACGAATCCATTGTTCGGTTCTAGGGGTGAGAGAGAGACCGAGTTTCAAGCGTTCGCTCGGGATTCAAAATCAAGTTTTCTCTTCTTTTGTGCGAAGCGCGCAAGCAAAGTTGTATATTATAAGGCTGGAAACGTTTTTTGTTTAGTGTGTTTGATTTCCGAGCTTCGCAGTTTGTGTTTTAGTAATACGCTCTTTTTTGTTTACTTCGACGTAAGTTTGCTATGCAGGTATACAACTTCATCAATGCATAAGCTTGAAATTAAAATATCTCACTCGTATATATAGTTTATCCTCGAATATTGTAAGATTCAAAACTTATCAAATTAATGAAAAAATAATTTAAAAATTAGTTTGTATAGGTTTAATTGGTTTAAGTCTTAAGCCTCGACAACAAAAACATGAATTTCTTTCTTACTAAAAAGAGTTATTCTTCTGTTCCATTCCTTTAATTATTAAATTACATTTACTTTATGATAATTACGATTATACCGCGTGTACCGGTCCAGCATTACACTCTCGTAAAGTTCCACAAACAAATAGAATAAAACTATTCCGTGTGAGTGATTAGAAAACGTCAAAGATCTCTGATATAATTGTATTTATTGAAAGTCAGTTGCGATGTCATTGAAATAAGCTCCAAACGTTAAGGCGTAGAAAATGCAGTTGATGATCGGCTCAAGCAGAGAAGAAAATTGGTAGTCGTTATAAGTATGATTGTTAGGGCGCGTGACGTAATGCATACTTTGCTATTGTAGTCTATCTTTTTAAGGTTGTATTGGCCGTAAGGACCCTGCCAAAAGTTAGTTTTTTACGTTAAAATTGAGATAAATAATTATGTAAAGCAATTGATCAATTTTTAGTTCTCGTGATTAACATATTATTGCAATTGGAATATTATATAAGCTTTAAAAATAAAAAATGAAAGCAAAATTGTAAACTTGGCACTTTCCTTTTTAAATCGTCAAAATCGATCAAAATGCACTAATTTCAGCGTAATGACAATTTTTAAAAAGTATAGTGCCAAGTTCGCAATTTTTCGTTGATTTTTTATTTTTAAAGCTTGTATAATATTCCAATTGCAATAATACATTGGTCTCGAGAACTAAAAATTGATCATATGATTTACATAATTATTTATCACAATTTTAACGTAAAAAACTACTTTTGGCAGGGACCTTATGGCCTATACAACCTTAAGAGATTCATAAAATATTGTACTGCAGAAAATGAGAATACTACAAGTAGCCGAAATGACAGAGAGATTGATTGAAAGATAAGAAACACCAAATGTTAATTTTCTTCTTTTCGGATATCACCTGAGTTAAACATATATAGAAATGTTCTTGAAAACTCTCTTAACGTTATAAATTAATTAACAATGAATATATAGGCCAAAAGTACACTTACCTATTTAAAATTAAAAGCGAGCATAGCAAGAAAACGATGTATGATTGTAATGAAGATTTTTAATTCACCGAATGGATTGAAAACTTAAATCGCATGACATCTCAGTCGTTTTCGTGTCTTTATCTGCTGTGCAAACAAAAAATAGAGTTTTTAATAATGCCAGTCCGGTAACTCATCGATCGTCGAGCGCGACACAGCACTTTTAATCTTCCCGCGCGAAGCCCAACGCGTGAAAAAACTCTCTCCGAACTAATACACTCCAGACAAAACGAGTTAATGAAAAAAAAGGAAGAGAAGAAAAACAAAATCCAGCAAAACTGCAGAAAGAGCCGTCGAGTGGGTTGCGCGCGCGTGCAAAGCAAGCGAAAGGCAGGAAAATAAAAAGCTCCCCCAGCGTGAAATGACAACGGGAAAAGGAGAGTCGGGGGCGCACGGGAAAGGAGTATAGTAGTATTTATTACGCTCCCGAAGTGCACTCTCCTACCTCCCGCGAGAGATGCGTGGCGGAATTGAAATTGCACGCGTCGATTTTCCCCATGTCATCTCTTTGTCTTTTATCATTTTCCGGTTTCTTTATCCAGACTTCTACCTATAACTCGGCGAGTTGAGCGATTTCGGCTAAATTAAGGGAAGATGCTCGTTTCTTTCACAATTTATATATGTATTGGCTGTTTGTGTCTACTTGCATAACTGTGGAAAATTTTATTTGATTAGTTTTTCCGGTTTCTTGGAACTACGTTGTCTAAAATACTTAAATAATATTTTAGCATACACTTATACAGATACATTGATATACTGTTCACTTTGCACCCGACAAAAATTACTCAACGCCTGTGGCTTTATTAAACTAATTATTTCTCATTCTAATGCAATATTATCATTAAAGCTATAAAAGCTTGCGTTGTAAATATTCTCTTTATAAAGGTGACAAAACAATCGCATGAAAAATTTCGTCAAGTATGTGTTCCCTGACCCGAATGCCTAGTCGCATTCCACACTTCAGAAAAAGAAACGACGGAGGAAACGAAAAGTCGTTTCTTTGTCGGCGCGCGATTCGTACACACGATCGCCGCCGATAAAGCTGAAGAATTTTAAAAATTATACTTGAATCGTCGCGTCGAAATGACAGAGCGCGAGAAGAGCCCGATGAACAAAGGGAAATGGTGACGAAACGTGTGAAGGCGCGGCTATGTCATACTTATAACGCACTCACGAATTCCCGCAATGACAGCGCGACGGTGGAGTATATATACGGCGACGATCTTGTCCCTAATTAGCCTGCGTAAAAGCGCCAGAGGGAGCAGGGAAAATGACGGGGAATAGAACGGGGCGTGTAATTAAGGTGGCCGGCTGTTGGACGGTTCTCTCTCTCTCTCTTTTTCGATCTGGTACTTACGCACATGTGCGCACGAGAGAGATCCTGGTAATTGATAACAAAGGATTCTCTCTCTCATTCTCTCGATGTCATTATGTGATCCAGGAGCACAATGCGTGTTGACGACGCGCATGATGGAGGCAAAAAATTGTCCGACCTTCGGGGGCCACCGACTCAGTCTGCTCTTTTTTATTTTTTTATTCCGTTTGTATTATCTAGCGACATCGCGGTCGTATTAAGGTGGAGGATGGGACAAACGGCGGGCGTTTTTTGCTCGCTCGCCGAATATAAATGTTTACCTGGCGCGGGCTGTCTTGTCACGCGAAATTTTGCCACTGCGGAGTGAAGTGCGCCGTGCTACTGCCGCGTATTATTGTGAGACAGCAATTTCGTAAAGAAGTTTCAGGCGAGGCAAAAATGTCATGCGACGATTCAGTGAAATATTACCAACTTTTCCCATTTATTATTCTGAAATAAAACAGAATTCATAAAAATTTGCTTGATTAGAAATAAATTTTGAGCTGATAACTTATTCAGTAAACACAATGAAATTGTATTATAATAATGTGGTAATATAAATTTGATTGAATATCCAAAGTACTGTACATATCAACCTTTGGCTGCATTAATCTTTCAAATCAAATATTTAACTTGTAACTATAATCCAATTTGACATAATAGTAGATTATACACCTAGGGAGTAAAATAGAATATGTACGCTCGTGAGAGATTTGCTGCCCGATCGAAGCGAGGGCAGCAACTCGCGGACGTTCATAGCCCTCATTGCTCCCAAGGGTAATATACAATTTTTTCGGATGCCCGGTGGAAAGTTATTTGTGTTTAATTCCTGATTTCAGAGTCGAAAACGTCACATAACCTCATTCCTAGAAACTGCGACGCTTATGCTCGTGATACTTTTTTCCGATTAGTACTGCCTGCAGTGAGAATTGCGGCCCGAACGAAGCGAGGGCTGCAACACGCAGGGGGTACTAGCTGGGAGAAAGTAGGGAAACGTTCATGCGGGTGGCTGTTTCTAGGAGGGAGTACATATGGTGTTTTACTATCTGACAACGGGGAGTAAACACAATACTTTACGCTTGGTATGCGAAAAAAGTTTTTCTCGGCGATACCATTATAAACACAGATAAAAACGAACCACTTGGAATACTTTTTTTTCTTTACTACGAAAGTCGCAATACAGTACTTTTGATTTTTGACAAAGCATATCGATATTTCTGTAAAAGCCCTGTGATAATGTCGGTCACGCGAAGCACTAAAAAGACTCGAAGGGCTATAGCAAAAAGCATTGGTAAAAAAGAAAATATAATCCATAAAAGTAAAGGTAACAGGAGACAGAGGTAAAGAAAGGTATAGATATATAACTCAATCAATAGGAATCCCTGTCAAGTGAAAAAGATGGTACAAAGGTCGAGAGCAAGAAAGAAAAACCGCAGAAATGCGTATAGCCACTGGGGATATAATTACTTATCGTATCCACTAAGCGTAAACCGTGGCATTTATTTTATTAGCGAACTATGTGGAAACTCCGATTTCTACTTTTTGCCATATTTGCTTTTGTTTTTTAAACAGGTTACTTTAGAAAAAGATTGAATTTAGCTTGATTATGGATTATGCAAACGGATAAAACTCACAAGGAGAGTGCATACCCTCCGGGAAACGGATTTTAATGGTGCTTTAAAAGTCGGTGTCTGGTATGTAAAAATGAAGTCCAGTGTTTGTAATTCAATTTCAAAACTTCTTTTCTCGGAATATGGGTCATTTTATGGGTCAATAAAACATAGCTTAACTTTTAGCTTTTTCTGTCTACTCTTATAATCTTTTCTGCCCTTTTTTGTATCATAAATACTTGAAGAGTGATAGTCAATAGAAGAGACATAATTTTGTTAACGAAATAGAGCATATTTGAGATTACACTGTCCATATACAAAGAAAAGAGCACTGGGTTTCATTTTGAGATACCAGAAATCGACTTTCACAGCCCCTTTAAGATCCTTTTCCCGGAGAGTGTACATACTTCTTGACAGTGTGAAATTTAAGTAATTATATCTTTTTTATTATTAAGTATGTCACTTTATAAAAATAGTGATTGTTATTTTTATTATATTTATTATGCAGGTATTGAAGACATTTCCAAAAAAGAGATAACAATAAATAAAATAAAAATTATTTTTCAGTTATACCAAGAAAGGATCATACAAAGAATATATATATATATATACAAAAAAAAAGAAAAAAAAGAAATACTAAATCAGGAAAGTTGTGCGCTTTATCGCATCTGCAGCACTTTCGCTTTATAACTTTCTTAACTATTTATTGTTCATCCTTTTTAAACACCACTCATTACATTAAATTATTAATTATATTTATAAGTGAAATTTTCTAATTGATGTTTTGGCATGTTCTCATAGTGAAAGCTTTGCAGTAGTAACAAAAATCTTGTTAAAAAAAAAATAATAAAAAAAAAAAATAAAAAAAAAGTCAATATATTTAGAAAGATTATAAAAAGTGTCTTTAATAGAATTTTATTTAAAGTATTTATATTCCTTTCAAGAAAGTAAAACGTAAAAAGCATTTAATCGTTCGAATTGTTGAACTCATTTATAAATGTAGGAGCTGCACTGTTCCTTTTAAAGAAATACTTGACTTTTGCATTATTGCAGCCGGATATATTTTTTTTTAATATTTCCTAGTATATTGAAATAATAAATAACCTACAGAATAGCAGATACCAGAAATGATTAATATTCATAAACATAAGAATATTTGAAATTGTAATAAATAAATGATGCATGCGAAGTATCGATAATTCTACTTTTACCAGAATGCATTGAAAACATTTTAAAGATTAATTCGTTGAACCACATACTTCTTATATTACTCATTGCAAAGCTCTAACTTAAAGAAGCAATTTGTTATATAATAATAATTTGAATTATAAAAATGCACGTGATGATTTATAGAAGAATAAAATATTAAAATTAAGAAAGATTAGTTAAAATTATAAATCATGTACAGTAGATTTTAGCACGTACGTTCTCCTGTACGTAAGAAATTCATCGTGAAATTTTCCTCAAGATTACACGACTAATTTATTTTTTAAAGTTATACTTCATACTACATTACTTGCTCAGTATTTGCTCAACTAGCGCGACAACGACCGGCACTCTGCTGCGCCCACCTCTAACCTCGCGTCCTCGATCTCCGCATCCACATACACCCACATACTTACACATACGCACACACATGTACACCAAGCCTATATATATATACAGCCTGGTGCTTGCACGCACAAAATTCGATACGAAATACAAAATTAATGGTCCATAACTTCGAGTTAGCCGTATCTTATCCTAGCTATCGATCCGCCTGTTCCCTCTCACACGTACATGTATATATAGCTTATATACGCAGGCAGATCTAAACAAGTACTCGCGGAAAAGTTATTAACTCCCTGTTGTGACAAAGCACTTGTGTGTGCTTGTGTGAGTGTATGTGTGTGTATATATAATCCCAAAGCCGCGAATCGGGGACCTTACAGCTATAGCTTATCCTGGGCGTTTCGCGCGTGGCCCACCCACGCGCGCCGCTTCAATGCGCCTGCTATCTCGGCCCGCGCCAAACTCGATCTGCCATTATGCGGAACATGCACGCACGCACGCGTATAAAAATGCGAGGGCGATAGGGTATGGGAGCGAGAGAGTCTATAATACAGCACAATGGGCCGCGCGAACCGCGACGCTGCGAGCATCGCGCGAAGTGTGTGTATATAAATCCAGGGGTGAAACGATAGCGCGTTATATAGGCCTGAGGGAGAGAGTTTATTATCGTTATCAGGTGTCGAGCCAACGAAATTATCTTGTGCAACGGGATCGCATCGATATAGGGACGATAGGGAAGTATTGTCGTCGCCTGTCGACTGTATATAAGTATAGTTCGTCGAGGTAAGATAGGCCGCGCGCGACGGAAAGTTGATCGTCGGGCTGGATTGATGCGATAACCCAGTGATATGAACTTGACTTTGAAAATCAAAATACACTTGGAAAGTTATCGTGAAATGTATTGTTGAAATAAAATTTATTTTTCGTTTATAATAGTATACATTATGCATATATACATAGCATTTTATTTCGATTCAACTGTAGCCACTTTGATAGCTTGGAAAGAAAGGCGAAAAATAAGAGAGAAAGACAGAGTAATTAGATGACTACCTTTTTTAGGAATAAAGTATTTGAGAGGGAAACAAAAATGCTACTTTTGTCTTGCTTTTCAAATTAATAAAAGCTTGACCCTTTATAGCAGAGTCGGGGATAAAATAATTTATAGAATGTCTGGGTGGTAAGACTTATTATAAAAACATTGGAATATCGACAGCTGAGAGGACGATGAAAGCGCTACTTATCTCAGGGCGAGCAGCGAAGAAGGGGCTATCTCGGCGCGAGCTCCGAAAAAATTGCTATCTCGGCAGCTGAGGTAGCGCCTTTTTCGGAGCTCGCGCCGACATAGCGCTTTCTTCCTCTCAGCCGTCGATATACTATATTTATGCTGTAAATATAAACAATTACGTATTCTGTACCTTTTCGATATTGTTTCCATATTGTATTGTGAGACTACTTTCCCAAAGAGACAATGAATGCAATTTGTACTTATTAGTTTTATAGTGACCAAGAAAAGAATATCTTGTATTATTTTTTTAATATAACTAATAGATCAAAATAAGAGATTAATAAAAATGAGCTTTAACTAATTGTAACTTTTTAAATAAAAAGTGAGTAACCGTAATCACCGTTGTTTTGTAAATGTACTCTCTAAATATGAATAAGTGAAACATCGCTCACTGGTGCAAATAAGTGAGAAAACTTAGTCATAGTTTAGCGAATATTCACTTATTCAAGCAGTAGAAAACAATTTTCATTGTGTAATAAGTGAATATTCACTAGAAAATTAGTCGATTTTTTTTCCACTTATTTGCAACAGTGTGCGACTACCACTTCATTCTTCTTATTCTTCATATTCATTCGGATATTCCATCGTTAACACGTCTCAATCCGAGAGGATACAAATATTCTCGTGATTCATTTCAACCCCTGAAACGCTTCATAAGCGTAAGTATCAGTGCGTGATATAAACTTCACTTACAGCTCTAAGGCAAAGCCGCGACCTTCGGATCCTGCAATAAGTACGCCTATAACAAATTCACTGCAGGCAAAGATATATATAATATAAGAATGTATGAATTAACTATAAAGAGCGCGTGAAAGCAGAGAAAACAGCGTGGACGGGCTCATCGCCGACGGTACAGTGGCAATGTTACAACCGTGTAGCCCCGTGTATAATTTCTCTCCTATATATATGTACAGGACGAATCGCCGAGTCGACAAAGCGAATCCGACGTTTGTGGTAATCCGCGCTCGCAGCAACGAGAAGGGATATAAGTACGGCGAGCGACGTGTAGAGAGAGAGAGTATTATAGGTATATACACTTCGCTCTGATTTCTCGAGCACAATTCCGAGGGGGGGTGGCCCCCGTAGTGGTAATAGTGAAACCTCACGCAGACTATATACTCTTGCGAGGAAAGAGAAAAGGTCGCGAGCTGGCAGAATTTCATTTGCGGAGTCGTAATTTTTCCCAATTCCATAAGGAAGAAGAAGGAGAGAGCAAGGGAGAAAGACACAAGGGGGCAAATCCCAAACGGCGAGCGCGTCGGGAGGATGGACGACCGGACGTTATTAAACGAGCGGGGGATGGGGGAGGAGGAGGAAACCTTTGCGACACACTCGTATACTACTCGTGTATGTCCTTGAATCCCTTTTTCTTCATGGTACGCACTCGCGATGTCATCGTCCATCACTCTCCGACTCCCGCGTCTATCTTAGCACAACCACGGGTTTCATAAACCCCCTCGTGTACAGATAAAAACGGTTATGCATCTTCCGATCTCTGTCTCCCAACTTATGAGTTATACGCACACACGCGCAGGGTTTATTTATACCCTTGTCCACCCTTCGGAAATGACGAATACAGAGGCAAAGTATATTCTCATACGATAAAGATACCGCGTGCGTGCGGATTTTATGCGGAAGGGGCACACACTCTCTGTCACTCGTAAAGACAGATAAACGGCCGCAGTGAAATCTCGAGCCCGCCGCATGCGATTTTCTTTCATAAAGCAAATATGAGGAGCAGGAGTACATCTATACTCCTTCTTGGAGATGCTCTGTCGAGTGTAAAATCTCAACGGAGGGTGAAGGGTGAAACAGAGGTATGAGGTATTCACCTCCTCGAGAAAGAAAAAGCTTGGCAAAGAGGGCTTATTCGCGGCTATGAGCCCTATACGCGCATGCGCCGTGTGGAACGTTTTACGGGGGCAATTCCAGATCCGCGCGATAAGCGGAAATTGCCTAATTACAACTTTGGATTCGAGATAAGGCCGCCACGCGAGTTTGTTTTCCTTTGCATGTCACTGAGCGTATTTGTAGCATACACATTAGCGGGCCGGAAACGGTTTTGCAATTTAATAGCCAATCGCCATTGTTGCTGCTTGTTTTTCTTGGGAGCTGGAGTAGCTTTCGCTTTTCCTCGTGCCCCCGCCGTGAGATCAGATATGTATGCTAGAATGCGGACGAATGGTAAATGTGCAGTGCGAGGTAAAAGTGGCTCTCCACCTTATGACGCTGGGGTGCATTCCTTATACTTAACATCCGTAAAACTTGCATATTTCATTATAACTATACTGCGAACTGTGTTATTTACATTACGAGAGATGACGATAAGGATTGCCCGCCGTGGTGTACCAACGTATATTTTGCTGGTAACACGCTGTTGAAAGACTATAATGTAGGAAATTTAGCGAACGCATATACATTTATTTCGTTTGCCACTACTAACTCTGCTGATCTATTAACCTTAATGCAGAAGCTCAATTATTTCTGAGATATTGATTTTAAAGTTAAGATACATTTATGTCGTTAATATAATTTTTTAAGATATCATGTGAAAGGATTGGTGTGTGGTTTTATCAATCTTCAAAACTTATGTATAATTCACTAACATATTGACTGTACGAAATTTTATTGACATGATTACAATATTAATCCATGAAATGTTTCTTTTTCTTATCAATAAAGTATTTAGC
>UXGD01001780.1:0-31272 GCA_900474315.1 Torymus auratus
GCACACTCATTGGACAAGGTTTTTCTTGTTTTTTGAGCTTTACTAGATAAGAAAAAAATATGTGCACGCTAAATTTAATGGTATCATTTTTTTGCAACAGATTCTAGTTTTTGAGAAAATAGTCAAAAAAGTTCTTCTCTTCAAAAGTCAGCCATTTTTTCTAATATCTGTCAACTTAGAAGTTTAAAAAAGAAATTTAAATTTCAAAGAAAGAGCTTTAATTCCTTTTTTTTAAATTAAAAAATGTTGATTCCTTCAAAAGTTACGAGGGTTTAAAGTTGAACGTCGAAAAGGCATGAAAACGCAAAAATCGCAGAAATCTGCAGCGCCGGCTTTGAGAGTATTTTCAGAAAATCCTTGTCCCATAGTGTGCCTTAGAAAATTTTTTTAATTTATTTGAGATGTAAAAGAGAAATAAATTTGAGAATAGCTCATATGCATACAGGCGTTTTGTATGGGTGCACGCGGTTTGACACGCGTAATACGCGGGCCCTGAACCGTTAAAGATACGCTCGCTTAGCGCGCATAAATCGGCGGCAAATAAGTTATCGATACAAGCACTAACGAACGAATTCAATAAACGATCAAGCGCGATTTTATCGAACATCTCGCTCTCTCTCCAAGATAAAAGACCCGTATCAGTTTCGCTTTCACGACCGGTCACACTTCCACTGTTCCTGGCGATAATAGCCCGCAACAACTCGGTATAAACTTTAGGGGCGCCATTTATTTGTCAAGCCGCCCGCGCACCCACACTCAAGCAAGCTCCGTTATTACGTGTATACGCGTGGGGGTCGCGTGTGCCCCGCTACGTATATACATTGCGAAACAACGAATTCGCAATTCGCGGGGGACACGAGCGCCAAACGAGTTTTCGCGGCTGCCGCCGTATATACACGCATACAGTGTCAAACAAAGCTGCTGCGTCGCGTGTGTCTCGCGCCTAATTCATTTCCTCGCGCGCAGTTTTCAAGGCGACGTGGGAGTCCGCGAGAGTGAAATATCACGTGCGCGCGATTCCCACGTATATAGCGGAGTATATGTCTATGTGGATACAAGACGTCCTGGCCGTATTTGTAGCGCGCGTGATGTTTGTGATTCATGACGCGGTGATTGATTAATATGTCAAAAATCGGCGAGGCGCCTATATCACTATCCGCTGCTGCTGTGCATGCATTGACCGATATTAATTCCGGTCGGTGTCGTATTCCGCATGCGTGCGTACATGCTTATCGCGCGATTATCAGGTCTATCGCGAGTAAGCGAAATCGGGCGGGATATTATTTTTGCGGATAGAGGTATACGCGGTGTAACACGGCGTGCGTTGTATGATTTATCGGGAGGACGGGGGCGGAGGTTGATATTTTGTTAAAAGGCGGACCGGCGGGAGTTACATGTATATAGCTGTACGTACGTAGATTGCTTATGTAAATAGTGGTTAATGCTAAACGTATAATTTATTAGAGTGTAGTCATTAAAATAGTGATTTATGGGGCCGATTCCCGCGACCGATCGGTTTCAATGCGGGTACACGATTTTTTCGATAAAATAATCGAAATTCGCCGCTTGATTAAAATATTAATGGGAAGTTGTCACACATAGCTGCGCTCGAATATACGTGTATGATTACATCTCGAATACGCAAAAATAGATATATCAGTAATTAAATTCTGCAACAAGTTTTGGGTACGTTTTAATATCATACTGCGTAAAAGTGTCTCTTTTTATAGAACCGAAAAATATATTTTTTATATTACAAAGTCGCAGCTATTTTATCAGCGATCGATCAGCCTACACTCATTTATCATAAATTACATACACACCACGTGCGCGCACCCGACACCAAGATCTCTATCGGCTATATATATCTAACAATAAATTAGTACTTTCCTCGTGTACACGCCTCGGCGATTACACCGGTAATCTCCATCATCTCTCGTACCACGCGGTAGTAGCTCGCAGTCGTCGGCGAAATCCATAATCACAGGCTTTATTGCGTTTAGCAAAAATGAGCGAGTCGAGGCGAGGCCGTCGCCGTGTTTGACGAAAACGCGTAGGACAGTCGCGGCTCGCCCACTCGCATGGCGGCACTCGAGAGCGCTTCATAAGGACCGGCGCGCGTCGAGCATCATCGACGGTACTGCGAAATTCGCGCAAAAGCTCTCGCGAGATGTGTCGTAGGTTGAACGAGAGACGAGCGCTAGAGGATGATGTGTGTATAGTCGCTAAGCAAATATAATAGGCTCATTGTTGAATTTTTAGATATGATTTCATCGCGCAAATGGATTTGGCGTATATGCACTTCCAAATCGGCGCATCTTGATTGTCGTTTGAAAGAGGCGATTTTTTGTGTTGAGAGAGGAAAAAAAAGACGCGCACGAGCGTGGATGTCGGAGAGTGACGGGAAAAAATTGAATGAAGTCATGCCTGCAGCCTCGAGGAATATGAAAATATCCTTAATGAGGCTCGTTATAAACTTCGAAACGCGCGAAAAATATAATATTATGGAAAATTTAGCTGTCGTCGGGTATGTATATAAGTGTTTTGACGTAAAAATTACACGCTGATGGACTTTAATATCGTTCATAATAATATCAGCGCAAATATTTTAATAGACGCGCAAACTCGCTAAAATCACCGCGAACCTGTTAATTCCGCTCGATAATCGCCGGCAAAACAACCTGCGAAATCGAGCTTCCCAGCTTAAATCCTCGAAATAATTGCTTCAAAAAAGAAGGCAAAATTTCACCGCACGCGCTCGTGACTTAATATTCAATCATGCAAAATACTTTCGAATTATCGGCGCATTAGGCGCGCCGTTAAACATCTACGCGGTTGAGAACGGAAACTGATCATCAGGATCGCGAGAGAGAGGGAGCCCACGCCCGAGAAAAAGACGGAAGCAGGCGAGCCACTTGACAATCTCCATATACATACCTACTACACACGCGGCGGATAAACGGACGGAGAGAAAAGCACCGTCTAATTATCGATGGGCGTTGGCGTGCTAGCATTAGGGTATTTGAATGAGCGACCTCTCTACCGGTTCTTTTTTCTCCGATAGGTCGCGACGACCGTACGAACGGTCCTTCCTCGAGGGGTGTTATACGAATCTTTGGAAGTCGGTCAAGGGTACGTATGGGTACGTATTATGTGCAGGTACCGGTAACTTGAACATCTGTCGCCCGAGCGTGAGACACATTTGCATGCGTGCGTGCGTGCGCACCGATGTATCTTATCGTTATCTTCAATGAGCAGTGTGGCGCGAGCGCGTAACCAGTTCTCGCCGGTCAGTTATATGTCCACGTGTGTGCATGCGATGAGTGCGAAAAAAAGGAAGCAATTTCGAACTGTACTTTCTGCGTCGATGCGGTGCTACATAATGTTTGTTTTTTCTTCATGTTGACGGAGCAAAGATAGCTTGGATTTCGGTGTGTTTTCTTACGATTTGTAATTTTTTTTTGCAATATTTATAGCCATTTAGCTTAAATTACTAATTTACTAATAATTAATTAATTACTTTCATATATTGCAAAAATCTAAAAGATATAATGCTGCAGCAGATTCCAGTTCCGGTTAATTAATTTTTAATTTTGGCTCACCTAACCTTCCCCCATCATCATCCTGGCATCCGCACAAAACCCTCGCAATTCCATCATTTACCATGAAAACGCTCGCACGTGCGAGCACTCACGCACACCGCCGCTCATCACCGCGCGTAGCGCGAAATCGTCCTCTCCCGACTTTTTGCCACCTCCGCCTTTTTACCTACCTCTCTACCTCCAAAACGCGATTAAATAGCCCGTGCGTGCGCGCACGCGACAGAGTCGGAACGCAAGAAGATGCTGCAGCTGCTGCTGCCGATATCTGAATTCCTTCCGCTTTTTATACGCCGACGACTGGCGAGTTGATCCCGCCGCCGGGGGTATGTTATAGGGAGTTTTGAATTCGATGATGGCATAGGAAATGGAATTAGGATGGAAGACCATAAATATCGCGATCGATTCATGCCGGTTATTATAACTCGTGCAGGCTTGATTATTTTCGAGAGATGCTTGTTATACGAGGGCGGCACGTCTGTGTATAGTCTCGGATTCGTGCGCGGGTAGATTTAAGGCGGAGTTTGTAGGGCAGTTGGTCGGTGAATGCTGCGGATTTATAATGAGGCTGCGTATAATTGCAAAAAAATTCCGGCCGATGAGTTAGAATAGTGTATAAGCGATGCGGCGGATGCTATCGACAGAATTATGGAAAATAGTTTTTGCTATATAGCATAATCGGCTGCTTAGAAGCGGCTGATAGTTCTTATTGAATTTTTATTCAAAATTATTATGATCGCCTTTGAATAAGAAAGTATATATCGTATCCATAATAAACTACTCCTTTTTCGTCTCGAGAGACATATGATCTTTCGTACACATTGCATATAAAACGATTTTACACTTCTCTCTCGCGTTATTTTAATTCTGGTTATTCAATCTCTCGTTGCAAAAACCCACACACAAACATCGTCTTACAATTTTATTTCCGAAAGTTTCGATAAATTTCGACCTTCGCATCCGTACACAAACACGAGTATAGTCATCTCTGGAACCTAAATTTGTTTTTTACACTCCACGATACCGTGGGACACACGCTCGAGCAGGCTGCTCTTTCCAAATACGTCGCGTTGCCGAAAGTGTCATTTTTTGCCTGAAAAGGGGGATCTGTCGTCGAAACAACCCGTCGTGCGCGCAGATGTATATATATAACAGGGACAGTAGCTTTTTCCTCCTCGTAAGGCGTGTGCGGCACTTGTCGCTAGATTTTTTCGGAGCCGCGCTGCTGCTGCAGTCGCAATCCTGTTTTCGATAAACCCTTTTTGCAGGAACGACCTCGGCATTTTTTCGTCGAGCGGCAATTATAAGAAGGATGTAACTACTTCATTTCGAAATCGATAATTATTATATAAAGCTACACATGGCGGGTATATGTAGTTTGCGGTAGAGAGATACGCATATGCCATGTGTATGTTTTTTTTCACCGCGCGAAAAATTCCATTCGAAAACTCTCACGCTACTTGGACAATTTTTTATCCGACGCGCTCAGCCTGCACGCACTCGCCATCTACGGCAACGCCGCCCGCAAAGCGTACACGTTTATTAAATTTCCTATATACGTACGCCCTGTTTATTCCGAATGTAAGCCACGCAATTCCCGATCATCCTTAAAAACTCCCAACATACACATATACCCACTCCTTAACGTTATTAAAAGCCGAAGACAAGCGTTATATACGCCCAAACTTAACAAGCTCTCGCCGCCATAACCAAGTGTTCTTAAACAAATTCCCCCGCCGACGCTGCCCCGGCGCTTTTGATTTACAGTGTCAAACCGCGAGATAATGATTCTCCAATTACCTCTTACACGCGGAGCGCTCTCTCGGCCGCAACAATATCTTTTTATCCTCATGATCGCCTCTTATAATAAGGATACATATATATATACCTGTGCACAGAGAGGTAGGTGGGCCTCGTTAACGCGCATCTCGCGCCTTTTGCCAGCAAAAATCGGCCTCCCATATCCGCAAAAACGCGAATTCGTTTGCATTAATTTTCCCCCGGTCCTTATAGACCTTTCGCGCTCGCGCGCGCGCAGAAAAAGGAGACGCGAGTCTCGCGCGCGACACAAAGGAGAGAGAGAGCGTGCGCGCTCCTTATAAGTATAAGCGCCGCTGCCGCCGCTGTAGTAGTAGTATAAGTAGTCCCACGATCATCCGGCCACGCGCGCAAAGTGGTGGGGACCCGCCGAGAGCCATACGCCACACACGTGCGCGCGAGTCGCCGCGTTGATGGGAGAGAAAAAAAGCTTTTTCGAGGCATAAATCATGGACGAGCTGCATGAGTGGGAGGTTTCTCACGCGCCTCTGTGGCGCGCATATGTGTGAGGGCTTTTTCGGGAGGCTAATTAGTGGTAGCGATTTATAAGCGATCGCTTAATTGAGTTGGTTGCGCAAGCGCATAGCTAAATAGTAGAGAAAGTCATTCTTATAAATATTTTGATTGCAGCACGTGTGGTGTAGGTAGTTTTCGGGTATATACACACGGGAGTTGAGCGGCGTAAATCTGTCCCATTAGGTGCGCACCTTGGGGGATAATTATAAGGAATTTATGCGTTTTACAGGTATTTAGAGGATAAATTGTGCGGGCATGACGTAGCTTTATGTATATGTGTATGCGGCACGAGGTGAAAATTATTATTTTAAATATAGCGCCGGACAGTTTTATGCGTTACACGCGGGTCTTATAATTAGTCTCGTTTCGTTGAATTTATTTTCTGGTAGCCAAACTGCCGACAATAATTTCACATCAATGTATTTAGTCGCGATCGAATAAAATGTCGCAACACGGTAGCTTAATAAATACTTCACTATAAACCTCAGTACAAATTACATTTCATGGCTATATGATCAATTTTTCAATCTCGACGTACATATACAAAAATTAAATCTCATCACTTCCACGCCATCGCCATTTCAGATTCCTCCACCTGCGCCCTCCACTTTATACCCACTATAATTGTTTACAAACACGACCTCGCACATGCATATATACACGCGCTCGGGGATATTTAGTCGACGCGTGTACCACCCGTACGCGCGCCAACTGCTAAGTGTCTTCCCAGGGCGATATATGATGATTACCGCCTCATGATAGCCGCTCACATATATGCGAGCGCGCCTCAATCACGCCGCTTGCTCGCGCGTAATTTCACGCCGGGAGTTGCTTGGCTTACCGCGCATGCGCGCGCTAATGATGTCGCGAATTAATCTCGAGAGCGCCGTCGAAACGTAATTTCCGCGGGGGGCGGCTGAGAGGGAGAGAGGGAAAAGTGTTAAAAATATATGCGAATTTTAATGATCGAGTGTGTGGAGTGGATGAAGGGTGGGTTGGTGCGGCTGCCAAGTGGATTGATTTTAATTGAGCTGAGCGAGAAAGTTGCAGCGGGTAATTGATTGTGATGGTTCTGGAATTTATGGAGAAATCGTAATTTTCGTTATTATATTAAACATTTTTAACATAAAAGTCAATTCTCAAACGTTCATACGAAAAATCTGCTCTGTAACATAACGTTTTTATCTAACCACACGCAAAAACTTAAAAAACACACGTATCAGACGTCAGATTAAACTTAAAAAACAAAGCAAAACGTAACGTCTTCGCGCGTGCGTGCTCGTATATTGATTGATCAGCCGTGCGCGTCTGCCCCCTCGGTGCGTGTAAACACGTATAATAAGTATACGCGCAGCCGGTTAAATTTCGCGGATCACTTCGCACTGTGCCTATACATATATCACCGGCCCGTCATCTATACTCCCGCTCTAACACGCCATTAGCGTATGTAAATACATATGTGAGAGCAGTAGCGAAGAAAAATCAATTATGGCCTCTAGACGAGGCTGCGAACATGCGTCAGTGTAGAGAGACTTTGCGTGCATGAGCGTAGGCGTTGTGATACGGTGGCGAGGGTGAGTTGCATTATGATTGCGCGTAGGTGCGAGTAATTAATGAGAGAAGCATGTGGACGGGTATGCGTGTCTATCGGTAAGGAAATCGCTATAGTATAATGAAGGTATAAGTACTGGAAAGGTGTATTTCGGTTGCGGAGTGTATATATACGGAGTCATGTGAGCAATTCAAGCGGAAGATAAATTAGAGCCTTTTTCGTGTGTGTTAAAAGGCAAATAGTTGGCTTGATTGCGCTAAAACAGCACCGAGTATATTATCGTACGTGGAGGCTACACGTCTGCTCTCTCGGCCGATGAACTTTTTCTTGATTGTTCATATACACGCTATTATCGCTATGTAAAGTTCGTTACAACAGGTATAGCCTCGGATTGGTATATATCCTTTCACCTATATAACCATTATATAAGGAACTATATACTGGAACGAAACTTAATTATCTGTCTCCGAAGTGCGTCTCTCGTAGCGAGTAAATTTAGAAACAGGGCCGTTCAGCGCGCGGAGGCTGCGCTAAAACCGAAATACTATACTTTTTACAAGCGCGTCTTCACGTTCACGCACAACGCGATAATTTGCGGCTGCGCGCTCCGGCGCGTGACAGACAAATTAGATGCACTACTTTATAGCCCGTTCGCAGGAACATTTCGGACTCGCTCGGCAACGCAACAAGCGACTACTACGCCAAGGACTCAATTAACTCCTGCGGATTTTATGAGGGCGGAGCGCAGCTCTCCTCTCTCCTTTGAGCGTTGAGCAAGAGTAATGTTAATTGGGTTTTCGCGCGAATCGCATACTCTCTCTCTCTCTCTCTCTTGGAACCATTGGCTCATTCGTCCGCTCGAAGGAATTATGCACTGCGCGCGTTTACGAGTTGTTAAGTAGTTTAGCGCTGTTTATCCCGGCACACGCGAGAGCGAGAGCTCGTGATGAGTTAGCGCCTCGAATTACCGAGGGCGAACTATAACTAAGTCGTTCGCCCGGAGTGTCTGTGTGAGCGCTGATTTTAAATAAAGTGCGAAGAGAGAGAGCCTGGGCTTGATTAAAAGAGCTGATGGCAAGGTGGAAGGTGAGACGAGGCCTAAGTGAATACGGCCGGCACGTGCGGAGAGGAGGTTTCGGAGCGATAGTCGTTTGTACGGGCTATCAGCTGACGCGCCGGTTCATTATCGTGTAAGTGTAACGAGAGCTGTGATGCATTATAAAAAGTAAAGCTGGATTTCTAAGGGGTTGTAAAGGTGCTGCTGGCACGTGTAAAAGGTAAACGAAGGGATGTAATAACAATTTGTAAAGGATTTTCAGGTATATAATGTGCAAGAAAGTGTAATGAAGGTATATAGAATCGTCTTACACCCGAATATAAAAAATAAATTTCTTAATTTCATTGGTTCATTTTTTTTTTAAGAAACAAGAACACCGACGCAATGAATATCTCATCCAACTACAAGCCCATTATACACCGACAAACATCGCACACGGGAGTCGATCGGAAACAATGAAAGCCGCCCACAGCGGATGCATTTCATTATCATAATTATATTTGTTCATCGACTCCACCTCACTTCTTTCTCTTTCTCCCGAACCGATAATAGAAGCCACGGTCATAAATCTCGGAAAAGTGGACGTGCAAATTCGCTGGCAAACAACACGTTTGGGCCTTGCCGAGAACGCGCGAGTGAAAATACGATTAGCGCGCGCAGGCGCGCACAAAAGGAGAGAGCGAGACCACCGCTAAGTGTCGCACAGCGAGGTGTGGCACGTGTCGCCTGAGTCTGCCGCTGAGCAAATAGGCGAGAAACGAGACCGGAGATCGTATAATGCAGCTGAGGCGCGTGCGCCGAGTCGGCGCTTACGTAAATATAGCAGCTACAATGTGGATAGCTGGTTTGGCTGTGTAGGTAAAGATGTACTGATGCTTGTGTCACAGTGGTGATGGTTGAGGTGACGCTTATAGTGAAACAACTTTACGAGATGGTTTTGAGAAATTGTAGACGTTTTTTTAGAAAATTTCTGTTTTAAAATGGAGAGTAGATACTTCGCTGAATTAAATTTAGATTAAAATGTATAATACTTGTATTTTAAGAAGACTTTTTGGCTTTGCAAAGCGTGCGGTCTGTCGTAGTAATCAAATTCCTTTTATCTCAAATTTATAAAAAACATTACGATACGTCTAGTCATTATCATGTTTTGGAGCAAGCGACACACAATCTATAAAAAACCAACCGATAACGAAAGTAAAAATAAACAAAGACTTTCTATTAAAAGAATCACGTTTTTCACAATTAAAACTCCCACCTAAAACACCCGAAAGTATTTTCTCTCTTACGCAAAAATAAAATCCTCTGCATCGTCCAAGCCAGCAGAGATTAATTTCGACAGTCAACCCACGAGCTTACACTTATACTCTCGTACATGTAAAATATTCCTTTCTTCCTCGTCGCGGTCGCACACTCTCAAACACGCGAGAGCGCGTCAAGTATATTTTATCTCTGTATATCACGCGTTTTCACTTACGAGCGCGCCGCCCCGCACTCGCCCGACGCGCAGTAAGTATAATGATAATGTCGCGACTTCGCACGCGCGCGAGCCGTCGCGCTCTTGTGTTATTAACCTAAATTGCCAGGCTTCTCGCGCCTCTTTCTCGTGTATACATATACACACATACGCGCGAACGGCTTCGCTAGTTCCACACGCAGATTGTTTAAGACTATACCGCGTATACATACGGCACCTTTCCATTTCTCGCGCGCAGGGGACTGCGAATTTTGATTTATCGCGGCTGTAATTACTTTGCGAAATAGGTCAGCGCGGTAGCTGCGGCTCTATTGAGAAATGAGCTTTTTATCGCGCGGGCTAGTAATGCGCGCGGCGAGGTAATTATTGGAAACGACGTTATATAGTCGTCGTTGCGCCGGTTCGGAGGAAGGAAGTAGTAAAAATTTAAATGCGGACAAAGTTGTCGTTACGTTTGTTGTTCGACGTTCATTTGAAAACAAGCAATTTACTGACATTTTTACGTATATAAATCCCAATAGCATGCAGACACAAAAGCCTCGTCACCCCACACTCCTATAATCAATCATATACTTATATCAAGCCGCACACGAGCGCGCGCGCTTTAATTCTCTCTGCGTATACTTATTATCAAAGCCGCGCGATAGCCGTCAACTCATAAACTCGCTTCGCCGTCTGTGCGCGCGGCCTCCCGCCGTCGTTTTTATCGAAAACAAACAAGAAGTAGCAGTGCGCGTGTGCTCGAGCGCGCGTCGTATAATCGCAAAGATATATATATGTATAGGACTTCATGCCAGGTCGCGTACATACGAGCGCACTCGAGAGACTCGTGCACCGCGTGCGTCCGCGCTAATTGCGCGCCACGTGTGTTCCCCGTCTCGCGGCCACCGAGTGTCTGCTGTCTCTGACGTCACGATGACTCTGCCCGATAAACTCTCGCGAGTTTGTAGAAGCGACGCTCGCGAGCTTTGATAAGAATCGTAAATTTGTTAGTTAGATTAAGAGCGAGAGTTCGCCACACGTGGGTCGAGTGCGGGGTTACGTGTATGTATGTATGGATGGGAGATCTAGTTGACTTTTGGGGGGCAAAGTGGAATGACCCCGGCACGCCTCATCGCGCTTTCGCTTTCGTTTTTTCGAAGTACAGGAGAGGATATAGACTTTTTTGTCGCGTGACGCGCGTTGGGTTGTGGTCCCGCCGCGTTTTTTTTTAAGCACGCGGGTGAAAAGAAGAGGTCTTTGATAGAGGTTTACGACGAATCAGATAAGTCTTGATATGGTCTTGTTTTTTATTTGGCATGAAACGTATAAGAAGTTTTCCTTTTTTTTTAATGCGGTAAATCATTGATAGGCTTTGTTGAGTTTCAATTATACTTGTAGATCAATAAATTTTATTTATATTTGTTTATCATTAAATTATATCCAACGAAAACAACATTATTGTTCTGTTTGCATATTAACACTTATCCATATATGAACGGCAAGCAAATATATTCTGGAATCAAATATTCACTGGGGACATAAACTCCGCACCGCGGTCTCTTAACGCTGCGCACCCGATAAACTTTAATAACGAGCTTTTCGAAATTAAAAAGTCGGCGAAAACCAATACAATATTATTTTAATTACCGACATTAACATTAAAAAAACGACATATCGCAGTTGACTTACATACTCGAAACATACTCGTATAACATTACAACCTCGTGTGCTGCAGAAACGAACATACAAACGCGCGGGCAGGCCTTCAATTATATATCCTTCTCGGAAATTAAATGAAATTTTCATAAGAATTGGCTGTCGCCCACCCGCAGCACCTACTTATAACACAACCGAATACATCGACTCGCCCCGCAAGGGTTAATGCATGCGCGTGGCGCGCAGTATCCGCGCGCTATATATGAATTGGTAATGCCGCTCGCATTTAAATAAGCGGCGACGACGGCGCGACCGCTTTTAAATCTTCACACTGGAGAATGTCGGCGCGTCTCGATGTGTGCCTTCCTTTTTTTTCGTATTTATAGACGAGAGCGAGCGGAGAGTGGCTCGTGTCAGAATTAACATGGCAGAGACCCACACGGCTAAGCTTCACAGATATAGGTACATTGTATATATGTTTTTATAAATTTGGCGTCTTTAAATTTTGAGTGGCTTCTCTTGTCCGTGATTGTATGGTCTATTTTTGAGTGCTATTCTTTCACATTATTGTTATAGATTATTATGATCGTATTGTGATATAATTCTTTCTCATGATAAAAAGTTTTCAGGGTTATTTGGATGAAAAATTTGGTTTGCTGAAAAGGAAATGTTTTTATGCATGTGACTACATCTGAATAATATATTTAGAACCATAGTTGACAATAATAACTTTTATCAAATATTTACATATTGCGAAATATGTTGAAAGCAATCGGTTATTGATCTAGCAGGTGCGATGTACTTATCTCGATCTACAAGAACCTAGACAATATCACTTTTAACCTTAATCATTCGATTCTGATTCCACGCTGATAATACGTGCAATTTTTGTGTACACTGTATAGAATCAATTACAAGAAAATTCCATTATTATATTGCGTAGAAATTATTTTGCTTGTATAGCTCGTACGACTTTCTGTTGTTTTTTTGACGCATACAAGCTATCCCTCGAATACATTCTTGCAAATAAATGTAACAGTCATTATACCTTGACGTTGTACCATTGCCAAAGAGTGACTAGCACACAACGACATTTGGAACACTCATTTTCAAATCTATTTTAATATCTAACCTGATAAAATGAATCAGCCCAACCCGTCCACACTTCTCCCCGGGCTAAACCTATGACAAACGACCCACACATTAATACATCCTCATTACCCTATAATATCCCCGTGTGTACCACAGTTCCCATGCGGTGCCGCATGCATGTGCAGGTGCGGTTATTCCATCTCTCCCGCTTCACTTTCTCCGCGACGTAACGTCTCTTATAGATCCTCTCGTGCGCGCGCGCGGGGAGAAAGGACCGGGCGCGCGCAGGAGAATGAAAGACCGAGAAAAAAGCCTCGCTCGCGTCGTTATATACGAACCGAAAAAGGGGGGCAACGCGATCGTGGGAGCCGACACTCGCGTCCACCTCCTTCGGATTTACAACTCGTCATTAGGCGTAGGCGCATTACCTGCCACTGCTGCTGATGCAGAGGCTAGGGGTCCAGCAAATAGGTCGCACCTGCTGCTCACCGCTTCCTCTCTCTCTCCCTCTCTCACTTTTTCGAAGAGTGAATGACGACGTGCTATCTCACGCGCGAGTGGGTTCGTTCAACTTGTAAATAATAGTATGTGTACGCAGCTTTCCGAATTTTCGGAAAATTCGCGGGTACATTGTTTGAATAATAAAAAAATGTGTGTGATTTCGTTGAGTAAAGAGGCGATTAGTGAGGTGTATCACTGTACAAAGAGACTACTTTGGCCGCGTAGAAGAAGTGTGATGGGAAGAACATGATTGCCTGGCAGTAGAAGTATATGTGCGAAATTCGAAGCGATTATACGTCCGTGTAACAAAGAAATTATTATTGCGCCTGATAATCGTCACTGATAAAAATAGCACGTGCATACATTTTCTCTGGGTATTACCCAACACGCATAATTAACCACAACATCACACTTTATTCGTATTAAATACATTATATTAGAACACGGAACGAATAAATAAAACGCAGTAAAAATAACGTATCATCGATAAAAGGATTGAACCTTCTCAAATGTCACCTCTCTCTCTCCCTCACCCTCATCCGCTGCGTCATTCAACCTACGCACCCTCGATTCACCCCAACTTCATTGATACTTTTCCGGCTATAAATACCCACCCCAAGGTCGCGAGACGCGGCGCCGGTCTACATCACTCGCCTCACGCCCGAGAGATTTCGTATACCTATATATGTATATACACCAGTCTTATTATTGCTCGCGTAAGCAGCGCGGTGTGGGAAAATCACGCTTAATGGCGCGCGCTTTTAGAGCGTAAACGCGCGCAATGATCGAAGGTGCGATGAGAGCCTTTTTTCGAGCCGCTAAATGGCGTCGTCGTTTACGGCGCCGGGACGAGAAAGGTCCTCTCGCTCTCTAAGTGTCGGCCGTTTAGGCTAAGTGGGGAGGTTAATGACTGCTAAAAGATGCGCTTTTTGAGATAGACGAGGTTAAAATGGGATTTTCTTTTTTCTTGCTTTGATGGTTGAGATTGGTAAGTTTTCTGGTGGGGGTGTAATAATCTTTGATTGACTGTGTCGATGAATAATGTTCGTGGTCTGGTGGAAAATTATCGACTATGCAGCCAGCGGGCCATAAATAATGAAAAGAACGAGCGAACTTTCCTGGAAGTACGCATTTGCATTTTCACAATGTATTTTTGAAAAAAAAAACATGTCTGTTTTCGGAGCTCGCGAAGCTCACACACGTTTCTCGGGCTAACAATCAAACAAGCTTTTGACTGATGGAATTTCAAATTGTCAAACGTTGTGCAGCGAGGCGTTAAGCCACGCGGCGGCTCTCAATATTCACCGACGGAAAAAACTGTTTCAAATTTAGAAATGCATCGCCGTCGCACGGAAAAGCAAAACATACAATTACTACGGTCTCTGAAAGCCCCTAAAAAACGTAAACACACAGTAAAAATCAGACTTGTGTTTATTTGTCGTCACGACATACACACCTCTTGCACCGAAAATCGTCACCGATACTCTCTCACACACGCCTACACACAGGAATGCTTTGTTTAATTTTCTCCGGCGTATGCAAATACATACGCGCCGCCGTATGTATATCCATGTACATAATATTATATACACATAAGGCACGCGGCTGACGTCGGCGACGAGTGGAGCGCGCGCGGCTGTGTGTGAACACTTTAAACATTAACTTTTCAATGACCTCTCGCGTCGCGCGCTCGGCGTGTGCACAAGTATAGCGCGATTCTCAAAAGGCATTGAAATGAGCTGCGAGCGCGCGCAACGTACTTTTTCAGCCAGAGAGCTGTTTGCTGCAGTCCGCAGTGTCTCGCTTTTTTTTTCTTCTGTTCGATGCGTAACGTCGTTTTATCAATGAGCAAATATAGAGACGGCTGAGTTTTTTTGCGTTTTTTTCGGATTCGTTGGATTTTTTTCCGTCTTGAAGTTCATTATAAATAGTAGTATGCGGTAGTCGGGGTTTGGAAGACGATAATGTTTGTCTTGGTGACGTATAATGTATGTATTTGTTGTATCTGTGATTCGCGATATATCGAAATTCGGTATACACTGGGAACAATTTTTTTTTCTGGTGACGTATTTTAAGTAAACTTATCGCGCTGGAAATGTGTTTGTTCTCGAGCTGCTTCGTATAAGTAGCGACGTGCTGATGCAATATTAGTGATATTAATATAGTTGGCCCGACCGAATTTCTCTTTAATCTGTGACACATTGGATCGCATGCAAAAAATAAATTTAAAGATAGCCACGTGCGTGCATAACAAAAGTCCTCGTGTGCGATAGCCGGCTTATTACAACAAATTACGCACCACTCCACAAGTCATTGTCTATTCCTCTTATCTCTTCCACTTCTGGACTTTCCCGACCGCCGCAAATCATCACGTACATACTAACTCGCCTCGCGGAAATTGCTCACACGCGCCGCATCGCGATGTCATTATTCAACAACTGCGCGTGCGTGTGTGTGTAACCTCACGGTAATATATATACAGAGGCCGCACGTACGGATATCCTGCAGCGAAATACAAAACCGCGTGGTCGCCGTCGTCGCGGCGAGAAAACACGAGTCGGGAAGCGCTGTTATAACAAGGCACCTGGCGATCGTCGCGATTTTTTCGTGCCTCTCGCTCTCGCGAATCATCATCAGCGCTGCTGACTTTTTGTCCCGCCGCGCCGCCGCGTCGTCCGCGGACGAAGAGAGCGAGTTTGCGCGTTCGTTCAATTGCCATTGCGCCGAGTGTGGCTTAACGAGTAACCGATACATAAATAACTTGTTTGATTTGTGTTGCGCGGCGGCTTGGGGGAGAAAAAAAATTCGTGTTTCGAGAGAGACTTGCTCGTTTGGACACAGCGTGGAGCTCTGAAGTGGTTGATAAGTAATGAGCTAAAGTATAATGTATAATATTTTTAGTGTTAACAATTTGGTTTCGGTTTCGTTTTTGAAGGCTGAATTTTGGGATGAATGATTCAATAGTATACCAATTAAAACTTACCTTTTTTATAATTTTATAACAAGGAAATGATAAAAATTATAAACAAAACTGTTGCCCATTCAAATTTAATTTATTATTACATAAAATTGATTATTGGTCTGATAAATCAAAAGTTTACGCCAAAAGAAGTTTAAATTAAGACCTGAAACTTTTATAAATTTTACTATAATGTTAATTAGAATTTATGAAATGGTACACTTGATTTTTCATGATTCGATGTATATCTAGGTATTTTGGTTTATAAGCTTTTAAAATAATATCTTTTTCAAGTGATGTGCAACCTGTCAACGATCCTTTGAGCCAGTTTTATCCTGCCTATGGAACAGAGAACTAAAAGTTTTCCCTGCAGTGGCTTCAGGATTACCTTGATAATCCAATTATGTTTTTGATATCTTTGTTACATTCCGTATGTCGGAGCCTATAGGCTTAAACATATTTTTAAACATTTTGACTGCAAAAAACTCAAAACATGTTTCTAACATTTTTTCAAGAAAACGTTATTTTCACCTTCACAAAGCTTATTTCGTAAAGAAACCATAATTAATTAAAATAATATTATGTATGTATAAAATTCTTAATAATTACAAGGATTTACTATTATCATACAAATTTTGATATATTTCAGGATGACTTGCCAAGCAGATCTTTCCACTTTAAGGAGACATAATTTCATCATGAATGAAGAAGTATTGCTGAATTTTTTTCAGATTTTGGTATTTGAAAATAACTTGAAACATGAAAATACTCTCCTACAGACGATATAAAAAATTTGTATCACACTGTTATATGCAACATTTTTCTATGACTTGAATCCTGTCACAACCCAATCATCCTTACATTTTTCTACAGGAACATGGAAGTCTACATAAATCTACACGACCCAGCCCCGTTGTACCAACAATTCACTCTTACATATACCCCAACCTCTCACTCAACCCTCCCCTCGCATTATCCTCGCCCCACACCATCCCACCGAGCGGTCGTATTTCTTGCCGCTGCCGCGGCGCACTCGCCAAGGAAGAAGCAGAAGAAGAGCGGAAGGTTCCATCGATTGCGATTGGTCTCGCACGGCGCGCGCACGCCGGTCCCGATTCCGACACGTTCTCTTTCCGAAGGGTTCGCGCCAAAAAACTCGGCCTCTTCGATCCCTCTCTTTTTACGTCCTATACACGCGCGCGCTCGAAAATACTTTCGACTTCTTTCTCTAGGGGCCCCGTGCGCGCGACGCTCTTTACCTCCTTCCGATCGGCCCTTTTTCCTTTGCTCGCGCGCGCGTGGCCTTTCGATCGCGCGGCGTGCCGAAAGAGAGGACGAACGCTCGCAAGAAGAGCCGAAACGTGAGCCGCGAACCAATCGATATATATACGCGCTTGTGTTGTTACGATCGGGCCGCAGGGGCCCGCAGTTTGTTTTTTCGAGAGGGATAATGCGCACGCGCGCAATGGTATGCAGCGAGATAGATCACGAGCGCAGGCGCGTGGTTAAGACAAGACGCAAAGGCATGTCTGTGTGTGTGTGTGATGGAAGCTTCTTCGTCTTCATTTGAATCGCGAGGACAAGTGTATGTACGTGCGCACGCGACGTCAACCGGCTACTAATTGATCGAGCGCGTATGGACGGCTGGATATTAAATACTTGCGCTGGGTACGGCTAAAAAGATGTGATGTGCGTCGCTCTGCAGTAGCATAATGTCGATTGCCTTTTTTAAGGGGGGCCCGCAGGGTTTGAGTGATGTACGTACACCTGCTGACAGACTGCTGATTTGAATTCCGATTGAAAATGAGAGTAAATAAAGCGTGGATATAAGTGTCGATCATAAGTTAGAGTATAATATATGTTTTGTGATCGGTCGAAATTAATTTGAAAAAATAAAAGAAAATTCGGGTTGCTAAGTCCGGTTGCCGCTATACTCGTTTTTGAACGTCATTGAACTCAAAAGTATGATGGTGTTGCTATGAAAATAATCGAAATAAATTTTTTTTCTATAATTCAAGCCTGTACAAAACTTTATCACCGATCTAAAAAAAACGCATTTTTTTGTGCTTCTATCTAGCCTCTCGAATACTACAACCAGTTATTAGAATAAATTCTCCTACGATTGGACTACAACCATCCTTACATACACGAGCAACACTCGTCCCCAACATCTCCTCTCAAAAAATAACAACTACCTATCCACGCCAGCCAAGCGCGACGGTCGCTCCAAAAACGGTCAAAGGCTTGAACCCTCTCTGCTGCCCGGCCGCAAAACCGACCACCGCTACATCGTGTGTTTTTGCCCGAAAAAGGACCCAAAACAAAGGCCTCTTCTCCTCCACTCGCACTTTTATATACACTCAGCCGCGCGCGCGAGCCAACTTCTATAAGGCATCACGAGCGCTTGCTCTGGTCCCCCACCAGTTCGCCGCGCGGTCGCGAGACGTGGCGCGTGTCAACCTTGCCTTGTCCTTGAAAGCACGCGACCGCGAGAGAGTATGCCAACGCTGCCGCGCGCGTATACTGCTAACTAGAATGGCTCGCGCGAGGGGGGGCCGACGTTGTCTCTCGTAGCGTACTATTTTCGTTATCAGCTGAGAGGCATCGCGGAGGCCGTGATATAGCTAGATCTCTCACACGGGCGTGTAGGATACAGAGCGAGAGGATTGAGATTGGATGAGATAGTCGCACCGAGTCTTTTTGTCGAGAGTTGGCCAATCAGGCGGATGACGGTAGTATTGTTATAAGCGAGGGTATTAGATTCGTACATGACAAATCGGAGCCGAATGATAATTGCGTTCGGTATACGTGCGGCGAGGTTGGTTTTTGTATATGCGTAGTAGTAGACGGCACGTGGATTGCTGCGACGTCGTGGTACCAGCATGCGGCTGATTGGCTTTGTTTTCTGGGTGATATTCAAAACGGAGCAAGTACGTTCGGAGTTTACATTATAATACATATAGCTGAACCGGAGCGACGATTAAAACTTATGTGTTCGTGTGGGTGACAATAGGAATATTTTTCTCGCTCGATGTAGCTGCTGCTTTATTTTTTAATTATTATCGCAATCCCAAGCGACAGTAAAAATAGGTAAACAAAAAACCTGCTCCAATATCACGCGGATGGCGTGTTCGCCTTTTTCCTTGGCCGCGTTAAACCATACAGTACCAACGTCAAAACAATATATTTCCACGAAAGCTAACTTTACTGCCACGCAAGTGTACCCGCCCAAAAATCGTCAACTACACAACCGGCACCACTCACCGAAAGCTTCTCGATATCCGTCAGGGCGCGCAGGAAATCTGAGACCATCACTATACGTACTTGAGGTTCAAAAGGCCAACAGCAGCATATGTGTACGTGTTTCCCTACTCGTAGACGCATCAAGCTTTCATTAATGCGTCCGGCGGCGCAAACAGCGCTTTATTAATGAAAGCGCGTGCTATACGTGCGACGGCGAATGCTTGAATCGAGTCCAAAAGCAACGAGGGGTCAGTCAGTCCGCGGTGGCGAGACACTCGATATCGGAATGATTAACCAACTCGGCGGTGGCGGCGGCGCAGGCCTCGTGCCAGCTTGGGGCCGCACGCGCTCGTACATATATTTATCAGCTGTTTAGACTTCGTCGAATTACGTCGCACGCGCGGCCGAGCGGTTGGCTCTTTCGATCGCGGAAAAAAAAGGAGAGCGAGTGCGTTCGTGACCGAAAGCGCGTTAGTCATCGATATTGTGTATATATCTCTCTCTCGTTACGAAATAATTTTGGCTGATATGGGGTGATTAAAAGTGCTGAATTCACGCACGCAGGCACGATTGGCGATGTGAAAGTGCAGGGGGGAATGATTAGGATGAGTTAAAATGGATGGTTTCAAATGTTCACTCAATAAATGTGCATCGGATGTCATGTGAACAATAATGGCATGGTACTAGCGATACCGCATTTTTGCGAATCTCAACAATTAACTCTTAATAATTTCGCATTACAATGTAACAATGCCTATATACATTCTTTTTATATATACTGAATATTACGTACTCAGAACGGAAGTATATTGACTCCATACACGAGCGCATATCCTCTCGCGTACACTATTGCATAACCAAAATTACAGCAAAAACTTATCATTCCTCTTTTTACGTACATACGTACAACGAACGACCTCCGCGTTCGCTCACCGATAACGAAAGTTTCCTCTGTTTTCACACGTAGACGCACGCACACAGAAACACACTTTCGTTTGTCTAATATACAGCGCGTGACGCACACGCGGCACATTTCCGCAACGGAAACGTAATATAGGATATACGCGGTTCGCGGGCAGCGCGAGGACAATTTCGGTATTTATATATATCAATATTAACCTCTGCCGGGAATCTCAGGGGCCGCCACGCGCAGCAGCTCTTAATTGCATGCAAATGCCATTCTGCGCTCGGTTTTTCGCAATCGCACACGCGCGAGCTCGCGTCATTTACATCCACTCGCGCGTGCAGCGCTTATTTTCTATATAGCATTACTGCACGCGGTTTCTTTCTTCTCGCATGCACATTCACGCGCGGGCAGCTAAGTGCGTCAGGAGGGATTACGCGCGCTGTTTCGAATGAAGTATAGAGAGAGAGAACCCGAGCGGCGCTTCGCGCGTGACTCTGACTCATGTTGTGTATGTACGCCGATTTGAGAACGCGGACGCGCGATTCGATCGGCGTGCGCGCGTGCTTATCGGGAATATATTGCGCGCGCGGTCGCGAGAGAGCTGAGTCGAGAAAAATATGTGTACGAGTGGCGGCGGGTGCAAACGGCACGAGCGCGATGAGAAGTGCGAGTGTGTGTGCGTATGTGTGTTTAATGAGCTGAGCGAGTGGAAACTTACGAGATTGGCGCGTGCGACGTTTTCGGAGTGATTGTTTAGTGATTTGGTGTGGTAGCATTTTACTGTCGTAGATGACGGTGTTCTTGAAGCTGAAGAGAGTCACATTTCGTATTTGTAACAGTTACTGCATTTTGTGAAGAATCAATTGTCTATTGGGACAAATGAATGAATAAATTGGGTAAACGAAATTCGACAGTATTTTAAACGCTTCTTGTCTACTTTTTACTGCGGATGTTTAAAATTGTAAAGTGAATTTCGTACTTTTTTAGAATTTTATATTAGAACAAATAGTAAATTATAATTATAACCGAAAACCAAGCAATAAAGTGCATTGTAAATATCTTTTTTTGAATAAAAATATAAAAAAACTTAAATTGTGAAAACCACCTTACTCGATCAAAATATACCGATTCTACCTACACGACTCTTCTTCAACAACAAAACTGGACCCCATCCCATCAAAACATATTCCTAAATCCAATCTTTATTATTAACAAGTATAAAGTTCAGCGAATTTCCGTCAGGCGGCAGCACGTCTCTGCCGGCCACGAAATCCTGTACTTCGGCTGGTTTTGGGCAGCACCGGTGGCAGCACACGAGCGAAGGGACGGACGTCTGGGACCTGCCGAGGCTTGGGCCCATAACTACGAGGTGGAGCCACCTCACCGACTGCGGTGAGCTCGCCGGCGGGAGCCGACAGTGTTGGCCTGGCGCTGCAACAGCGAGGCCGAGGCTTTTTGCCGATGATTTTTCGAATGATTGCAGGGGGTGGTTGGGGTAAAGGGGTAGGAGGGGTTTAGGATTGAGAAAGATGTTTTTGTATTTTGTTTACTTATTTCGAAGTAGGTAAAGGATATAGGTATACGCTTTGTGGATGGTTACTGATAGGTGATTTCTTGCGCAAAGTAGTATAGTGGAGCAGAAATAACTTAGAAAATTTATGTGCTAGCGTGATTTTAACACTTTTACTTTTCATGAGTTGTTCAAATTTAAAATCGTATAATATCCATTTTAAAATTAAATCTTTTTTTTGAGACATGTGTAAAGTTAATTTTTCATGTATGTTACTTTTACTTTTTGTCACTATCAACTATTATGAGATGTAGTATACAAAAATTTTGCAAAAATTTATTTTTTAGTTATATTTTTTTCTTCTATTTTCATGTTTAGACTAGAATAATTTTTTACTTGTCAAAAAGACTTTTGCAATACGTATTCTACAATACTTCTAGAAGTTTGGTTGCTATGTGAGGACTTAGAAAATTTTCGATGTTCTCCGTAGCTACTCTACAGATTTTCTGAAACTTATACTATTTTCAGAGTGTTTGTTATGTTTTGCTTTTATTTTTATATATGAAGTATTTTTGAAATACTAAAGAAAGTTTTATATTTGAAATTATTATTAACTTGATTTTTTTAGATATTTTTTTCTTTTTTTTCTAATTTTGTTGCTTTAAATATTAATTTTATTTTAATATCAATAAGAATATTTTGAACTTGTAAGAATAAGTAATAGTATTTTTTTGTTTCTTAAGACTAGAGGGTATATAGGGTATATATTTCTGAAGAATAAGTCAAAGTATTAAGGTTTAGAGATCAATATTTATTTTGATACTCTTACGTTGTAGTAAGCGTGGTTCTTCTATTTTCGACAATAGATAAGTAATACAAATTTGTTTTCTCTGCATTCATAAATATAAATAGTATCTTTCTCTCTCTTAAAGCATACAGCACTCCCATCACATTCACACGCAGATTCGCATTATTCTCGAAACTTAACTAATGCGACTTAACCAAGATAAACGAAGTTTTTTTGCATCTCCTTCTTCTTTTTTTCGCTCTTGGAATTCTATATTTACAATGTTACAATGACTTTCGTCGACGGGTAAAACTCGCATCTCAGTGTAAGTTGTACATTACGTTCAAGAAAAACAGAATTGGAAGACGTCGGTGATTCTTGTTGCGTAAGGCACTTAATAAAAAATAAAAAAATATTACAGCTATTTACAGTAAATAATAATAATAATAACTAATTAATGTTAATAAACGAAGAGTTATATCAAGCGGCGTGTGTGAGTCGCGTGAGAAAAAAAAAGTCGCGCTTAAGTAGGCTCGTTACAAAATATCACGGGTTAGAGAATGATCGTTCAAAAACTTTGTCTCTCTCTCTCTCTCTTTACAAAGTCATTTACAAAGAAGAACATTAACCGCCTCTCTCGCTCTCCCCCGGTTTCGAGTGCCGCTTTTTCACGTTTAGTGTCGTAGATTTCTCGCGAATGAAATTTTTTGTTTTTTCTTCAACTATTTACAAGGCACTGTTAAGGCATCGCCCCATAGGCTACTGGCCGCCGGACCCGAAACAGACCGCGGGGGGAGACACACGCAATTGGCTTATAAGTCTCTCTCTTGATTTCAGCATCATACACATCTCTGCAAGCAACGTCGCCTCTCGTCAGCATCTTCTTCTTTCACCGCTCTCTCATCTATATATAATCCTCGATATCAGCACGCGCTTCGTCACCGTCTTTTGCACGGTGTTATTCTCGTTTTTCTTCTTCATCGTCATTTCTATACACTCTATTAATAAAGTCAACGGAAGGAACAACGCCCGAATAATTAATCTTCATATTATGTCACACTTTTATCTCTTCGGCTTTCGTCTATATAATATATCTTCTTATATATCTCTGTTAATATAGTCTCTGAATTAAAATCACACACCATCGTCGCAGGATTGAAATCACGTCCGGAGTTTATGACCCGCCCCCCGGCGTATATAGTAACACACGAGGAGCGAGCGATCACAAGTTGCTTTAATGTTCTGTACAAGGGCTTGTCGTGTACGACAGAGCAACTGTTTACCACGGCCTCCAGCACTTGTCCTCGATCGCGTCCTTGATGACGCTCTTCCTCATAACGAGGCTGAGGGGTTTCTGGAGGGGTGGGCTGTAGACGCGGGGGTCGAACTCCGGGTCGCTGGTGTATCCCGAGCTCATGGCCGGTGAGGTGGCCACGTCGCGGAACACTGGTGAGGGTGACTCCGACTGATCGCGGAAGTTGGCCGGCGGTGCCTCGAAGGAGACCGGGCTTCCCCCCGAGGTGGAGGTGGACGAGGTGGACGAAGCTGACGAGGACGCGGACGCGGTGCTGGCTGTCCTCTGGGGGATGGGGATGAGCGTTGGCAGAGGCGACGATGGGGCTGGCGACGAGGCGGGTGTCGATGCCGGTGTGCTGATGGCTGTGCTGGTGGTGGTGCAGGTCTTGGCTCCGGCGGCGACCAGGGCGATGTGTCCGTTGGATAGCCTCGTGGGCACGAGCTGGAGGAGTGTGCCGTTCGCGTTCATGTATAAGATGCCGTTGGACTGTTGCACTTGGATCTGCGTGGAGTCGACTTGCGGCAGGATGTGCACTTGCAGCTGTGTGGTGGTGGTCTGCGCGGACTGCACGGATTGCGGGGTGACTGCGGTGGCCGGTGTGGTGGTTTGACTGGCGGCGTTGGCTGTGTCGTTGGTCAGACAGGAGGCGAGGTGTGCGAGGAGTCGGCGCTTTACACCGGCTTCCAGACCGGAGAAACGGCTGACTTCGCTGGCGCACTCCGTGAAACCGGCGCGGAACTTGTTGAGCACGCTCGGGTCGGTAGCGCTGGCCATCGCGACCTGTTGACGCTGTAGGCTCTCCAAGTGTTTGACTGTCATCTCTAGGATGTCGGCTTTCTCAAGCTTTGAGTGTCTGGCTGGCTGTAATCAGAAAGAAAAAATGTTCATGAGCGGATTGTTCGGATTTTTGTTACAAGTTCTGTTGTGTGTTTGTGAATTTTTTTTTTTTTTTTTTTAAGTATGTGAGTGTGTGTAGAATTTTGGAGTTTTGAGATCTGTAAAGATACTTACGTCTTTTTTGAGGGCGTCCAGGATGAGTGCCTTGAGGTCATTCAGGCAATTGTTGATGCGAGCGCGACGTCTTTTTTCCATGATTGGTTTGTTGCTCTGTAATCAGAAAAAATAAATACAAGGTTAGTTAATCTGTTACGAAAATTCAAAATTTGTTTGTTCCCCAAAAATCTTTCAAGTTGACCAAATGTCAAGAGAAAATCGGACTCTCAACAGGTGCTCCGATTAAATTTCAAAGTCATCCCCCCGTTAAATAAGACGATCAGGAAAAGACACTAACCCGTCGGTTCTCGCTGGATCTCCTGGGCGCGACCGGCGTCGGCGATGGTGCCGATGCTGCGGTCGTCGTCGTGGTTGCGGTGATTGTGGCCGATGGCGATGGTGGCTGCACGGCCTCTTGTGGCGCGTGCTGTGCCGGCAGGGTAGCACCCACCGTCACTCCACCCGCTGGCATCGTAGCGTTAACTCCGGTCACCATGATGACTGAGTTTTGACGTGTCGAATAATATTTATATCACAAGGGCGTTTTTCTGGATTATCGATGAATCCAGAAAAAAACGTCGAAGATCACTGTATAGCGTTGCACTGCACTGTGTGGGAGCGTATTCCGGTGTAAAACAGAAACACACTCGCGCTACATCCAAGTACAGTTGTAGCCGGTGTATATACTATGTGTGTATGTATACGAAGAAGGAAAGACACAAGTGTCTAAGTCCTCTCGCTGCTCTGTCTCTCAGTATTAAACTAGAGCGTATGAGAGCTCCCGAACCTCTCGGTTAGCGCGTCAGAGCTCGACTGACTATCGAGTGTAGCTGGTCGCGGCTGCTGAACTTGTGCTCTCTCCGTCTCGACGGTGGAATGTAGTCGCCGCTGCCACCGCCGCCGCCGTCGGGTAGTGTGGAGGGGGAGACGAGGAGCGGACTGGCGTATATAGGTACACGGCCACAGAGGCAGCAGCTCGGTAGTGGTGGGAGCGGCGCAGCGCGTGACGGTTTACCCTCGGCTTATCCCCACTGCTCCGAAATTCCGACGCGTGTGTATCGGGATGCACGAGCGAGCGTGCGCGCGCCAGCCCCACTCCATCTCTCTCTCTTTCTACCAGCATGCATATAGCACTCACACAGGTATATACGGGGGGGACCCCCGCCGGGGCCTTGGGCCTGCTGCCGATTAACCGAGGGTTTCTTCTCTAGGGTGTACGCTGCGTGGTGGGAGACGGGGGCGAAAGAGGGAGAGCAAGAAAGAGCTATAGGGGTGGGGAGCGACGACACAAGGGAGGGAGGAAGAAGAAGCCTTCGATTTTCATGACCACCACCGCACAGCCGCCGCCGTTGATTGTGCACGAGGGTCGCAGCCTACATATAGGTGTGTGTGTATATAGAGGTATATACAGAGGGAAAGGTGGGGACTGTGGGAAAAAAGCCGGGAGCAGGAAAGAGCCGCATAAGCGTGCAGCCGGGTGTGTGTAACTGGATCTCTCTCACGATGAGGCACACGCGGCGGCGACGGTGCAGGCGTATGTGTGTCGCGTGGATGTATTTATGGTAATCGATGGGCTTTCGCACGCGCGCAACACAAGCTGCTGCTGCTGCTGCTCTGTTTGTTGTGTACGAGCACGCGACCATTGCACTTGTTAATGTATATATCGCGAATAGGGACGGCATTGCGATGTATGTGTCTGTTTTGGAATGGGGCGTGATTTTGGGGGTCGCCGGGGGATTTAATTAGCGGCGTACAGGTGCCGAGCGATGGGATCGCTAAGGTGGGAAAGAGGGTGGCGGGTTAGCTTGATCGTGTTTGGGAATGATTTTGGAGCATTGATTGCTCCGTTTGCAATTCGGAGGAATTGGAGTATACAGGTGGAGGATTAGGTGACGAGTAATTAAATCTCGGTGTTTTGGGTTTTTAAGTTGTTAAAGGGCGGTTTGCTCCAAAAGAACGCTGTAAATAAACAAATGGAGCAACAAGTCGTCTGTTGCTCCGAAATGCCATTTTTGCACCTCCAATGCTCCGATTCGCATTAATGATGTCATCTTAATTAAAATTGCCACATCAGGATGAAATCTATTATCAGTCATTGACCAGAAATTATGAAAAAAATTAAATCACAAAGCAGGAACTTCCGATATAACGGGCCAAGAATCGGCTAGAGTTTCCCACCGTCGTCAATGACACCACGATCATCGCGAACAGGTGCGCGCCATTCAGCCCGCAGCCGACTCTCCTATTTCTCAATCGATTCATTCAGCAAAACCGCCTCGCTCGCACACAGACATACACGCGCACGCGCTCATTAACATGACGACCTATAAATTGCCCCTGCGGGCACGCTCAAAACAAAGATAACAAATCTCGTTACAATTTCTGCTCTCTCTCTCCCCCCACTCGCACTCGATCGTTCGACGTCCGCTCGGTCACACGCCGTTCCCATATTATATATACACACAGACACTCGTCCTCCGAGCACACCAGGTGTAATATCGGCTCGTGTGCGCACCTTCCTCATAGCTCCCACGAGCTTTTTGAGAACAGAAAGGCGTATGGGTCGTTATACCACAACGCGCGCACGTGTCTGTATGAGCGTGTGCTGTACGTGTGCGTGTATGTGAGTGAGCGTGTATATACGTGTATATATATACGGGGACGGCTGGCGCGAGCGAGGCGCATCGAAAATAGCCAGCTGTCGCGCGAGCGAGATCGTGAGAACCTCAGCGGCTCGTCTGACGCACGCGGCGCAATTCTGGCACGTGCCCCGATCTCCTTCTCCTCCTCTCCTCGCTCCGCTGCTCGCTCCCTCTCACTCCGCTCGCTGCTCGCGCGCTCGGTCTCCCTCTCTCTTCTTATACACACGTATGTATATACAGATATACACAGCACACACGGCTCAACGACGGCCGGCTGTACGCGAGCTCGCGCTCTCACGAAATCATCCTCGCGCGCGACCATCCGCTCACTTTCCTTCCTCCTCTCTCTCTCTCTCTCTCTTTCTCTTTCGATACATGTATACACACACACACTATGGGCTCGTGACTCGACGCAACTGACACACACGCGACGGGCAGCCAGCGGCTGCTGCTGCATTAATCAGCGCCCGCGAGAGCGCATATTCGCACGGTATACATACACGCGGCGCGGACACATGTTGCCGCACACGCGCGTGCGTCTATATACGTAATGCGGGCACGCGCTGCTCTTATACTCTTGCTCCCCTTTCATAAATCGCGAGACACTCTCGTGCGTGCGCCAAAGGGATATTAGTCATCGTCTAATAAGAGAGAGACAGACGCGACGCCGGTATAGAGAATTATTAACGTCGCTTCTGCGAACAACGCGTGCGCGCATTTACAATACGAACACGTACTTACGTATTACAGGCGCCGATGTAGAACAATGCGGCAGCGGCGACCCCCCGCACCTGTTCGCTCGGCCGACCCCAAGCGTAGCCTCTGGCTGTATACCTACGTTTTAGCTTAGCTGCCTGTGTTTGGGGGGTGAGACCGAGTGTACGTGCGTATATATTTCTGTACTCGAGGGGGTAAATCCCCGTTTACAGGAATTAAACGCACTTAGAGTAGACGGGATTATCGCAGGGGGGTGAAAGTGGGCTTTTATGGCAGGTGGTTGTAAAACTGCTCCACTTTTCTAGGGGCTAGGCTACGTAGGCTGGGTAGATCAGTCGCAGGTATGAGCCATCACATTATCTTGCGGCTTTTCGGAAATACGTAGTAAGACTCGAGTATCCCTCGATGGATTAGGATGGGAAGGATAATTTTCGGTGAATTCGATGCCGGGGCCGGAGTATTACAGGCGGATTGGCAAAAGTATAGTATAAGTAGTGTACTTTTGGGAAAATATTTGCTTTTGGCAAATATTTGTTTCGACCTATTATTATTGCATTGTCTATATATTTATTGTTTCAAGCATCACACCAAAACGAGTGAGTAACGGTAAAATTTTAAATAATTTATATCCAAAAAGGGTTACTTTTTAAAACAAGTAATTTTTTGCAAGATAATTTCTTCACGGTTCGGATATTTTTTCCCAGGCTCCTTATGTAAAACAATAAGAGTAACGATGATTTATGGTAAATTATAAGGCAAATATTTTATCAGCCTCGGGTTTACGCTCATTTCGCAAGAAAAAGGCCTGAAATTGCGGCGCAATTAAAAAGGCATTTAATCGACATTAAAGCTACATGGGAAAATCGAGCGGCGTAATTTCCAAATTAAGCCGCGCCCCACGCAAATTGAAAAACATTGACGTCGATTGATAGCGCTGCCCGAGTGTCAAAAACGACAAATTTACAGCGTAATAATCGTCATATTCGCGCGGCCGACCAACGCCGAGGAATTTAAATGCCGATATACGTATATATACACGAAAGAGTTAATTCGCACAATAATTCTACGTCCAATCAATTAACCGACATTTAACACGTTGACTCTCTCCCGCCTCTATATATGCTGCGAAAAAAGGGGCGCGCGCATTAACGACATAATTGATCCAACGGTCTTATAAAGGAGCGCGCGAAAGGAAGAAACACGTGAAAAATGTTAAAATTAACTCATTTTTCTCAGCTGCCGTTCGTTGGCTCCCTCACTCACTTGAGAGCGTGTGACAGTCATATACACGCGTGTGTGTGGGGAGTGGGGGCGAGCGAGCGAGAAAGCCTGGGAAAAAGAAAAAGATTTGGCGCCGAGCGAATAATAACGAGAGGAACGAGGAGAGGCGCAGGGTAGAGCGAGAGGCACTTATGCCTCGTACGTTGGTGCGAGCGAGAGGGGAAGCCCAAGCCCGGGAGTTCGTAGAAAGGCGCGATGGGTGCGAGGGGGCACTCGCTCCCACACACACGCACACCTGCGCCTTGCTCGCTCACTCGCGAGCAGAGGAGAGACGAAAGGAGGGAGGGAGAGGAGAGGACACGTGTGGCGAGGAGCGGCAGCACGCGCGCGGGAGCGAGAAGGACGCCGCTATCAGCCTGGGAAAGGAACACCGAGCGCAGCCGGATGATGCCGCCGCCGCCGCCGCAGCCGTCTGAGGGTGAAGGGGGGAGACGAGAAGAAGAGAGGAAAAAAACGAGAGGAGAGTGAGAGAGACGGGGCGAAGAGAAAGAGAGAGTAGCGCGCGCGTGCCTCTCTCAGCGAAAACGACAGTGAGTGCGAGAGAGTGAGAGAGCGAGCGAACGAGGGCCGAGAGCGAATGAGAGGATGGGGATCCGACGCGGCGCGCGACAGACGCCTCGCCATTGGCTCCCCACTCGTCCTCACCTCTCTTACTCCGTCTGAAGACACAAGAGCGAGCGAGACGGTAGATCGGATTCGAACGCGCGCGCCGAGTGTGTAGGCGGGGGTGGGGGTAGCCGGCACTGCAGTCACTCGGGTGCGCGCGACCCGACGACTACTACTGCAGCAGCAGCAGCAGCGCGTGCACTGCACACGACGACGACGACGACTCTTTTGTGCTGTATTATATGTACGTTTTGCTCGCTGCAGTCTGCGTGCCGGAACCCGCGAAAGGGGGGAGGACAGTACACGCGCGTGTATGTACGCGGGAGGTGGAGGAGGAGGAAGGACGCGCGGCGCGATAACTACCTGTTGTCATCGCGCACGAATTCATTTTTATCAGCGAGAGAGAGTGCGAGCGTAGTTCCGGTACGCCCGGCCTTTTGTTTACGCGCTTTCGTTTCTTTTTTTAGAGTTGTTCTGATGGCCGATTATGTTGGGATTTTCCAGGGGTTTTATGTTTTGTTTTTTTCCGTTTTTTAGGGTAAGAATTAGATGTGTTTGTAATTTGGAGATTTTAAGTGATAGAGTTTAAAAAAAAAAATGAAATAAGTAAATGTAAAGTATGTTTACCTCTATAGGATGTTTGCTGCTCAGACATATAACTATGTCTTGAATTAAGCAATAACATGTATTAGAACATGTCCTACTCTGGATAAATAAAATAAATAAATGTCATATGTATAACAAAGCTATGATAAGGTAGAGAAAGTTGGTCGTTGTGGTGGCTTTATTTATGTTCGAATTCTTGCAAATGTTTGAGATATTTTTACTTGAGCAGCTAGTAATAATTTTTGTGATTTTTTTTCTAAAAATCTATTATTTGCATCATTTTTACTATAAGTGAAGTACTATTCAGAAACGATTTATTTAAATACTCCAATACGGTATATTGCCTTTATTCAATCAAATTTAAAACCATGCAACATCGGATGTGTAAATTGACTTTAAAATACGTAACGTATATTCTAAGCTTAAATTGACTAATACTATCGTATTTAATTTTGAAATTTTTGTATTTAAATACTG
>UXGD01001781.1:0-31268 GCA_900474315.1 Torymus auratus
GTATACTAAATATACTACCAAGAAAAAAATTAGAAACACCCCAAATGTGATATTCGCTTTGCTGGGTGCAAAAGTGTAAAATGAGAGTTTTGGCCAAATCAGCTGCCACGTTACCTACGTCGGCAAATATTGAAAAAATAGTACAAGGAAACTCATCTAAAAATTAATAAAAAATATGTAAAACCTGTATTTCATTATTATCTCCTACGAATAATTCTTTGTATAAAGGAAATAAAGGAATTCATTTTTCATTATAACGCATTCTATAAATGATTTTGGAATTCTATAATATGGGAGACTCCGTAAGCTAAACGAAAAAATCATTTTGATCCGAATTTTACACCTTCTTGTATTTATAATTGGATCACATCTTCTTTACAGATTGGCTGAATTAGGTGAATTATACACGCGAAAGTATTTTCTTTCTAGAAAATAAGAATAAATTATTTTTAATATTACTTCCATACTAATTTGAAGGAAAAAGCCTCATCTTTCTACCCATATCACTTTCAATTAGGATTTCTAGCTTATATTTCGACTATAAACGAATTACGTGCTTTTTTATTTTATAAGACGCCCGCCTCGTTGAAATTTGATAAATAGAAACTTGCATAACAATGTAGTGATTATTGTTAAACACTTAAAAACTATACAAAACGTATATTTTTCATATTTTGAAGCTGGCGAAATTGGTTATTTAAGCTTTCGGATAAGATAGCGAACTAGAAAAAAATGGCCGAATTAGCGAAGTAGCCGAATTACCCCGACTTACTTAATATATCATCTTTTTTGTTGTTGTTTTTTTATCTAATTTCATTATGGACTCCTTTTGTAGCTTATGCAATTAGCTAAATTGAGGGGCCGGAAAGAGAAATGGAACATGAGATAAGCTTTATAGTAGCATAACTTTAAATGGAATTAAAATTGGATTCTAAAAAAAGTAAATGAAAGTTCGTTTTCTCAAGCTTCATTTTCATTCTTAAATATTATCTGAGACTCGTCCCCTAGACTATATATGATTGACGTATCAAGTAGAGGGTATTTTTAACGAGTTATTTAAAAATAGCACTAAAAATGTCAGTAACTGATCGACTTTTCAAAGCATTAACCATGCGAATGTGGCCTTCTTCATTTTTTGTATTCAAAAATATATCTCAAACATTGAGCAAAATCCGTGAGCTGGAGTTCGTGATCTCACCTAGTTATAGCCGTTTACTACTAAAAAATTTTTTATGTAAGGGAAGGAAAATATTACATACCCTAATCTTTCTTAATTTGGTTATTCGATAGTGCAGTATTGACTTCACATGCATAAACACTACTCCTTTTATGTAAAATATCTGAGTATAAACATAAAACATTTTGTTAGTTGTGTAGTAAAATATTCTAATGGAATTAATTAATTGAACATTTCATACAAAATTATTTATCAATTAAATGTTGTTAAGTCATATATTTTTATTCCAACTATTACTTTACAGCGTCCAAAGAGCAAAACAAAAATTACACCATCCCCGCGTGAACGCTGGATCATTTTCGACCACCGTCTTGAAAATCCCGGCGAGTCAATAAACTTCCCAAGATGTCTTACATGTTTGCGCAGGGCCTCTCGCCCATATAATATAATTTGTACCCCCGCGCGTAAAAGCCTTGCTCGTGCCTTCCTTCCCGAAATCCAAGAAGATCCTTCCTCGCGCGGGGAAACGCAAGAAATTGTTTGCCCAAGGATTAACGAGGTCCGCGCGAACGCGCCCGCGCAGCTGGTTGCGTATATAGCATGGCAGCCTCGGGGAGGTCCTCCCTCTCTCTACATAAGAAGCGCCGACTGCGGTAGTGGGCGGACGGCCTAATACCCCGTCGGTGTCTAGAAACACAAACACTTATCGAGAGGCTCTTCTTCTTCTTCCTCGACTTCCCCTTGCTTTATTATTTTAGCGCTCTGCCGCTGCGTCTGTGCGCGCGCCGCCGATTTAAAGAGCATGCGACTCTTTTACTCTCCGGCACTTCCGCACGTGTTATTCGAGACTTTGTTCTCTTTTCTGCTCCATCGCGCGCGCACGCCTTTTTCCAACCCTTTTTTCTTCGCTCTCGAGTTCTTGCGCCTTTTCTTCTCCGCATGCACGCGCGCGCGCGGCTTGATTTTTTACGAGTACTTATGCGCCGCCGCCCTGCTTTCTACGCCAGCGAGGGTTTCTTGAATTATACTTGCGTCGGAGAGGTATATAGGCAGACGGAGGGAGAAACGAGTCGATGCTATAGCTCGTTTCTTGGGATGACGGCCCGTCTCCCTCGTGCTCTACTTGTTTACGAGGATGAATTTTCACCGCGGGAGCACGAAATGAATTGTGTAGTACGACGGAGTGAAAATTTATGTGTTTGTAAAGGGCTGTGGCTTTGGGAATCTTCAAGATTTACATTTTTTTTCGGAGTAGAGTCTACAATGAGATTTGTTATGCAATGCAATTTGTTCTACATCAAAAAATGATATACATGAGAAATTTATGTCTTGCAATAAAATTATCGTTGTCAAATGAAAAGAAGTATAATGTAAAAGCATCAGATTTTACATAAGTTTCTATAGTGAGTATAGACATTTAAGCCGTATAATAAAACCAGCTTATCGATTCAAGTAAAGTATAGATAAAATCTAATTATATTCATCCTTATAACAAAAAGAATGTTGTAAAATCTACGCAAAACTATATATGTGTACTCACTTCTAAATTTACAAAATAACTCAAAGCGTGGGTGTCATAGCTCAAGCTAGACACTTTATTCTTCAAAATAAACTTTGAATCCCCCAAAGCATCCATCATTTGGCACGGGTTACCGAGTTCGGCCAAAAGGCCGAAAATCTCGACAGGTCGCGCGCGCCGCGTGCTCTCGTCGCGGTCAAAATAAGATCCGTCAATCGCTTAACGAGGCCCTCAACCGCGACGAAAATATATCCACTCAAAAAGACGAAGATATATCCCTCAAGCGGCTAGCGAACAAAAGAGACGAATCAATGCGCGCTCGCGCGACCATCATCTGCATAAGCTATCGACCCTGGCGTGTGCATACAGTGCGCGGCTCTACGCGGAATCCGCAGCTCTCGGATTCGTCATTTCGCTGGAAAAGCAGATAAAAGAGCGGCAAATCGCTTTTACGCGGATCGGTAAACGTTTTCTTAGCGAAGAGTCGGCGACGCCGACGGCGGCGGCGCTATTCTCGTGAGACCAGGTGCGGGTGGCGCTGCATAAACACGCGCTCGGTATATCTCTGTTCGTTTCCCTCTCTCTCTCTCTCTTAACTTATTAACAGGACTGAGGCTTCCTCGCTTTGCGCGCCGCTGGCGCTCTTCCTCGTTTTTTTTCTTCTTCTCGGTTCCGCCGCTCTCTCTTTCTCCAACGCTTTTTGCCTCAGACGCGTCAATCGCTGTTCCCTCTGACATGGGGAATTGCGCAATTGACGCGTTCTCAAGTGTTTTTTTGGTCGCACCTCTTGTATTTATAAAGCAAAGGAGACGCACGACCCCTTTGACTCGAGGTATATAGAGCACCGTATGGAAATTTCTTTAGCTTATACGCAGGGAGTAGAAAAAAAAAACGAGGAAGAAGTTCACGGGATTTTTTGTGCCCTACCTGATCGTGTTACCGTCGCGGTGAAAAAAAAACGTTACTTTTGGTAATTAACGAAATTTGTCTCCGGAAAATAATCTATACTATTTATGGAACGACTTATATATACATATTTTTGTAGATGATGGAAGATCTATAAATACATAAATTAATAAAATTCAAATATTTATGTAAAAAATATTATGTGTATATAAAACAGAGTATTTATGAAAATTATCCATGATTTATTTGATTAAAAAAAAAAAAAAAATTAGTTTTCACTGTATATGAAAGATACTTAAACTCTTCTAAACTTTCTAGACATAATTAATGATGTAATGTATACTGTTTATGCATTAGTATGGCTGTGCTATAAATAAATATCAAGTGCGATTATTATATCTATATGTATACTGATACCTTTTATCTATTGCAAAAAGTTACCACAATCGAACTCAAGATACTTTATGCGATTATTTTGAAATCATAATATTTACAATCAATTTCGTTTTCTATAAAATTAGAAAAATAAATATTTTTATCGAAAGACAATAAGACGACACAATATTATTTTTTTACTCAAGTCTCTCATTGTTTTGGAAAATATTTATATATTTATTAAATAAGCATTTTTAATTTCTTTCACATTATCGAGCATATTGATTATTCCTGAACTACTTTAACAAATTTATTTCCTCAGCTGTTCAAACAAGTGTGTAAATAAAGCCTGCATCTTAACAATAAAAGTTCAACGCCTGACACAGAAATGCACTCGTAGTGCCAATGCGTACAAATAATAATACGAAACGCAAAACTATGTACGTAAATAAGAGTATGGCAAAATACAAGAATTATAGTAATGTGTGTACTGTTCGAGCAGCGCCGGCGATGTTCTTTTTTCCAATTTGCACTGAACTTTGACACCCGCGCGACAACGATGTGTCGCGTGCTATCATCACGACTGCATGGATGATTTTTCAACGCCTCCCTGTCGCCTATACGTGCCCGAGAGATTTTCAAAACAACGCGCGAGAATTGCTGACTAAGGGTCGAAAAAGAAATAATTTCGAATTCTCGTGTCGTTGGTCTATTTTCTGCTCGTTCCGGCTTGGCTGCACCGAAAAAGGCCGGGGAAGATAATAGCTTTTATTTTCATAATCCGCGCGGCTTTGCCGCTCATGATGCGCTGGGACAAGCCACTGGCGCAGAGATTATTTATGGCTACTGCAGTAGTCTATCTTCCCCGACTCGAAAGTTGATTACAAGGTAGGATTAAGCGGCATAATGGCAGCTATAACAAAGGAATTTAAAAGAGGCTAACTATAGATGTCACTCGTTAGAATAACGATAAGTATATTTATATAATCCTCGTGGTGTAAATCTTTTTTAATTCAAGGATGAGGTATATATTTTTTCTCGTTGATTTTTACTCGCGCGGGGGAAGGCCATTTAAAGGCTTCCGGTTTATGAATGAATCGCGAGGCACATAATGAAGCGATTGTCTACACGCAGGCGTTTTCGTTTCCTGAAAACCCAACAGTCTCGCATTGATATAAATCTTGCTAATTCGGCGTATTAAAAAGAGTTTCATAAATCTCTTATCGCTGTTGTGTATACCAGGGAGTACCACAGTAAGTGTATAGTCGATCCACGCAAAAGTTGCGTACTTATTCTTTGAAATGATATTCATTAAAACACATTTACCTTTAATACGAATTTATATACAACTTCTTGAACCGTGGAGCACCAACATGATAAACAAATAAAACACATTTGTATTATTGTATAGAAAACATAATAAATATATTAAACGTTATACTAATATTCCAGCTCAACAAAAAGTACAATACCTGCATCCGATAATGATTAGTTTTCGTTATCGTACAATATCGAAGGCAAATGATCGCACGAAGGAGAAAGCATATAATAGGGTACCGGTCAATAATTGGTCGAATTGCATCCCGAAAGCGCGCTGCACTCACGCCCTCCCATCGCTCACAATACACACCTTGGACAACTATAGCCAGTTGATATATATTTTGACAACCGGGCAGCAGAGGCAAGACCTCACGGCGTATATCTCCGGCGCGTTCCCCCGTCGATTTCGGCAAAAAACGACGACGCACCCGACATGGAAGAGGCCGAACTCGCCGAGCGGCCGCTGATTAAAAAAGCAGCGCGCTCGCTGATAAAGTGTTTACTGTGCTCTCTCCCTCTCGTATAACGTGCATGTGTGTATGTATAGAGGAGAGCGAGCACGTGGCCGATGATACGCGCCCTCCCTCTGATGCGGCACTGCGGAGCGGGGGCTCTTTTTCCTACCCTTTCCTCCGACCCTGCTTCACACACACACACACACACACACACACACACACACACACACCACGCTCACCGGAATAAACGAACATTAGGCGGAGCCTCTCTCGATGTGTTCTATCTGCAACTCTATCGGTTTCTTTGCCTTCTTCTTACTCCCTCTCTCTTACGCGCGCTCACTTCTCGCGTGTGTCTGTGGTACAGCTCTGTTCAAAACTTTTGTTGTTGACATCGTGATTTGAGGTAGAATAATTTATCTTTTCATAATCAAAGACAAGATCAAATTTATGAGTTGATATTTGTATACATCCATATAAAGTTCCACCGGTTTTTTGAATAAATCATTTAAATTTTAAGCAAGTACTCTCGACTTTATACTGTAATGACGGTGCGCATAATATCATCAAATGATTATATTTACTATCAAATATTAATATAAACATAGAAATCATAGTTTCTTTTAATATTTATTAAAACCTAAATTGGAGTTATTGATAAAAATTAATATTTTTTGTTTATTTACATTAGATAAACTTCTTGTTTAAATAAAAGAAAGTTATTTTATTTTTTTAACCGCACTATAATTTCAAAAAGTTACGTATAAATGCATGCCATTCTTTTCTAATAACCGATTTATTGTGGAAAAAAAGAAAAAACGAATCGCATCAAAGGTCTTGATGCAACATATGGTTTTCGGTGAATTCCTCGCATATATGAAAAAAAGCACGCCAAGATAAGCAAAAACTGTAGACCCATTTTGAGGATAAACAACAGACCTTTTCAGCTTATCTCAAAACAACAACCGAAACACCTAAGATTCACACAAACGAAACTAATGTTTGGAGGACAAAAAAAAGAAAATAAATATCATCGGCTTCTAAGTACCCCTAATCAAAAATCCCTATACACACGTTGGGTGAGGCAAGCGAACGTTTTGAAAGAGAGGGAGAGAAAGGGATAAAGGCTCAGAGATAGGAAGATAAAAAGCGAGAAAGAGCGAGAGAAGGCGATACAGCAGCAGCGGCTTGAGATAGAAGGCTGCTCTCTCTCTCGCTCTCTTTCTCGCATGGGCGGACTCGAGACGGTGCGAGGGAGTTGACGGCGAGTGAGAGCGCACGGGAGAGAGAGAGAGCGGCGCGCAGCCTCTCCGCCACCGCAGCGGCAGCCGCAAGTCAGTCAGCGCTTACGAGTGGAGCAAAGTATAGCCGCGAGCGGGAGTACACACTCCTATCCTCTCCACCTACTCACGAGTTGGTCGCGTGCGCGCCTCCTTTGACGTCTCTCTCTCTCCTTCGCTTTTCACCTCCTCGAGGACCTGTTGTGTACGCGCAAGCCCACGCGCTTCCGGATTAAAGTGTCCCGCGCGAAGCGAACTTTGCCGAGAAGAAGAAAATCTTTCGGAGTCGGCGAGAGAAGAGCAGCTCCTCTCGTTCGATCGGCTTATCGGCGCCGTGACGCGCGCGAGGTCGCGGAACGTGCCGAGGCTGTGCTCGTGTACGTCGCTTGGGCAATAGTTTATCGGCAGAGTGTGTCCGTGTGTATACGATGTGAAAAACTCGAGAGAGACACGCGCGATACACAACCGGTGCTGCGAAAAGTACATGAAAGCCCGACGTGGCAAAGTGCAGTGACGTATACAGTCCAAAGTCGTACGCGGAATCGGCCGAGATGAAATATATCCCATCGGCCCTAACTCGGCTATAAAAAGAAAATCGAAAGCCGGTGGAAAAATCGGATCCAGGAGCGCGCGAGGCTTTCGCGCCTGCGCGCGCATCGTTTAGCACGAGGGCGGTAATTCACACCTGCGGCAACGCGCGAGCTTTCACTGCGGTACTACGGCGAAAAATGCCGGCAGCGGCGGCGATCGTCAAAGGAACCCGGCGCAACTGACTTCGCTGCAGCGAGCTATCATCATGATTGCCTGATGGCGAGGACGACGTCGCGGAGACGGAAAAAAGCGAGGATGGACGTCAGAAGGATAGCCAAGCGTCGGGGACTCTCCTCTACGGAGGTCATCCATGACAACAAGCCGATCGGTAAGTCCAGAGATTCACAATCGGTTTCGGCATTAGTGAGGAATAGTTGCTATATTATACGCGGTTCGAGAACCTTTTGAGAGCGGGAAAAAAATGGCGAGAGTTGTTTAACGATCGGTGCTATCAATCAGCGCGTTAACAGCTGCGCGATATATACCCCGCAAGCTGTCTGTCGCTGAGTCACGGACCGATCGCCTATGACGATCGTAAGCTTGTATCGGTTTCAGGAATTCGCGTCCAATCGGTATGGGGAACTTTTAGTTTATTATGTAACAATGATGTCGGTTTATTTTGGTGATCCGTTTAGACGAATAGTTCAGTAAAAACGATGGTTTTTAAATTATCTTGATCTTGTTATCTTGTTTATGCGGGGGAAATTTGAATGTGTCATTATATAGGGGGTTCTGAATGCTATATCTCCGATAAAAACATGACTAATGCGCCAAACTGTATGCGTCAAATATATTCTCTGGATTTTGGAAAACTACTAGACCCTATATAGAAATTTTACAAAACAGCATTATCTCATCCTCTGTTATCGATCTTTCAAATACACTTTGGTAGCTAAGTTTTAAAATAACTCAGGAGTTTCTTGGGAAACCACTCGGGGGAGGTCTCGTTTCCTCTCTGTTTGTTCTCCAGCGTGCAACTTACCACTTTATGTCCGGGGGCACCCGTACAATAAGCTTTGTTCTATAGGTGATTCAATTAGCTTTCACTTTGGCAAAACTGCGATCGCAAATTAAGACGATGAAATCGCGCGGGGGAAACGTTCACGCGTCGTTAGTCAAAATAACGCATCGTTAAAGCGCGAATAACGTGGGAAGCCCATTTGGGATCCTCGGTTCCTAAGTAGTGGCTGACGCTTCGCGAGTGAAACTCGGTAGTCACTTTGCAGATCGGACGAGTAAATGTTATGCATCGGAATAAATCATAAAAGATCAAAGAATAATCTACATCAGCGTTACTTTGGATAAAGTAATGTTTGTTCTACATGGTTTAGTGATTTTTGGAAAGAGGAGTATTCACTTGAAGACCAACTATCTGGCCGAGATTAATATAAATAAATTATTAAATAAATATATATGCTTGTTCTAAAGAAAGCAGTAGTTTAAAAAGATAAATAAAAGAGTATAAAGTGAGCAGTTGACAAATGACCTATTGTTGCATTGTAATGAACTTTCTATTTATTATCCATGTCATAATATCTGGAATATACCATTAATAAACGTATATAACAATGACTAAAACAATGTGTAACTTAAAACTTAAAAAATATTTATTTTTTCCAATAATAATATTTTTTCTCTAATGTGTTATTTCAAAACAAAACCTTATTATTCATATATGTTTACTGATAAATTAGTCAGATAAAATGAATTTCAGTAATGGGAAGCTTGTTTGAGTACGTTTCGAATTATTATAATTAAATTTATTGGATATTGTGGATAATGCGATTAACTATTATGTAGAGACTAATAGAAACATAACTTCGCGTTAAACGAAGTCTTTCATAATGCTAAAACTTTTAATGAAAATGTAAATTAACATATGATTAGCTTCTACAACATATGCATAATAACTGAATAATTTAATTCATTAGAATTAACATGTAGATATAATTGCAACTTAATAAAATTCTAATGCAAAAACATTCAGCAATATTATCTAATACATAAATCTTCCGAAAAACGAGCGAGGACGGAAAATCCATTACGCATCTTTACATCGAACATCACAGTATATCGACGCAGGCACGTGCGTGAGCGCGCGACACCCGATACTTCCTCGCTGATCGAATAAACTGTGCATTGTATGCAAAATATGACGAAGATCCGCGATCGAAAAAGCGCGAAAGAAGCTATAACTCACTTTTATACAGTGTTGAATAATCGCTGGCGAGTGTGGATTCCTAATGCGCGGCACCCGCGCTCTCTACTCTCGCCAAGTTATACGGCCGCGTCAATTTGTCTCCCGTCACCGCGCGCGGCCACCTACTAATAAATATCCCGCGACCGATGCACATATAACACACACACACATATAGCTCCGGGTCAGCCGCTGCGCCTCGAATTTCAAATGGTCGTGCAGCGTGCGCGCGAGAGTTGTGGGTGATATATATATGTATATATATTTTCGCTGTCTGTATATACGTTGCGCAACCTGTAGCTCTTGCGCTCGGCTGCGCGCGCGCGCGCGTGTTGGCACGTGGAAAAACAATCGATCTGCAGGACTGATTGCGCCCTAATGAGGTGCCGCGCTGCTCTGTGTATACCTCTGCGCGCGATAGTGAAAAGTCGCGCGTGGCGTGAAAATGGAGCAACGACAGTGTGGCAGTGTCGTTTTAAAAGAAACATTTTTCTCTCTCTGCTGCGGAGAGCCATTATATTGTTGCATGTCGACGGGGGAAGATTAATTTGTTCGATTAGTATAAGAAATTCTTTTAGTCGAAATGTCATAATACCTCGAAGGAAAAGGAAATGATTTTTAAAGAATTTCGAAAAACAATGATAAAAATTTATTTAGTCTATGACAGAAATTTCCATTTTCGTTGAAAGCTATAAAGCAAGTGGTAAATACGTTCATAAATAATACATGCAATTTATTGAAATTCAGTGAAAAGCCATATATATTTCACTTGTCATGGGTTTTCATGTTCTAGACGTGTAAGTCTTATGAATAGTCAACGCTTCGTGAACATTGCACCGGAGGAACAGAGGATTTTAAACTTGTTTAGTCATTCAATGGTGTATATTTTTTGCAAATATGCCTAAAAGAATAAATTTCAATAATTATGAATAGTGGTGAAAATATATGTATATAGTTTAAATTCATAAAAACCAAATAATTTTGCTAAAATATATTAGCAGCTTCAACGTAAATACACTGATATTGATATGCACATCTTATTGTACTGTTTAGTTAAATTAGCAATATACTTATGTTTTAATAAATTATATGTTATGTTGTAGTATATTTTTCATTTAACATCGTTTTTCTATCGTGTTCGAATAAAAATAAAAATATAGCAAATGAAAGTACACCTTTATTTGAATAACGCGGTATACGTAAAACGCGCAGTAATTCAATTACACGGAGTTTTTTTATCCTTTTACGAGAAATGCACGATCCACCTAGTACTCCGAATGTAATTCATAGTCTGAAACCAATTAGACTACCATTACTCTTCCCTACACCGCCACAATCCTCTAATTTGCGTAAGCGCATTCAAATGTATGCTCCAGCTACCACACTAGAAAGCGAGACGAGAAAGCGCGCGCGAAAAAAGCTCTCTCTCTTGCTGGCGCGCGCGCATGAATTATGTTCCGGAAGCGCGGCGCTACTTATGCAGCAGCAGCAGCAGCCGCCCACCCGGCACTTTGCCCGCGCGCAAGTGATGTGCGTGTGCACGTGCGCTATAGGCCTGTAGAGCAGTCACGATGACGTTCGGTTATATTGTATAGCGCGCGGACCTACAACCGAAAGCATCATCCAAGCGCCTCGTGATGCTCACTTTTCTAATCTCCGCGCGTTCGGCTCGAATTCTCCCGCTCCTCGCCCGCCGACTTGTCTGTTTAGATTTATCGCGCGTATTATCGGCTGGCCGTTGCTTTTTTTCTCCCCGTGCTCCCGGAGAGCAAGAGAGAGAAGGAGAGAGAGGAAAGAGTTTCTTTTCTGATGCTCTATAAGCGCTTGTTTCTCCGTGAGGGATTTGGAATATATTTATGTAGATGCGTACACTGATGGACGAGACGCCCTATGATGACTCGCCAAAGCCATAGGTGGAAGGATTTTGATTTTGCTCGATAACAGAAACGGGAGAGGATGCTATACGTATCTAATTCGTTAAAGTTTTTTAAATAAGCCGAATAAATTGCGTAATGTAGACGCACATAACAACAATCTTTATGAAATTATGTAATTCAAAAAATAAAGTTCTAACTTCATTTTGAATTTTGTTATTTTAATTTTTTGTTCTTCTGTTATGATTCTTCTTGATTGTTAAACTAAATTCACCTAAATAATGCTAATAAGTAAAACATTTTAGATAGCAAACTTATAATAATTTTCAATAGTGTATGCTTCCTATTACATTTTCAACATACCATAACATAGGTAAATGTATCATAATAGAATGCTTTGATGGACATCAAAGGAATCACTTAACATTGTTAAATATTAATAGACAACGTACAGAGTGAAATTTATATGCTTTACTTAACCCAAATACCATTCAAGTTCAAGTGTTTAAAAGGAATTTTTATGAGTAGATGGATGGATGATAGGTAGTTATTACAGATGGATTATGGTAAATACGAGACAGCCCGATATAAAAAGTCGTACGTAAAATTTTTAATCTTAAAGGCTATGTACGCATAGATACATAAGTATACATTGATGTTAATACTTTTACTGATACCGTGAAAAATATTTGGAAAAACAACTTTTTATTTAAAAAAAATTATGATAGATGGAAATATTCATATATTCGTATTTCTACAGTGCATATATATGCAACCCACAACAGTTCTAATTCAGACCTCTCGCTGCACTCTAGATATTGCAATCAATATCATTCATTCAACATTATCGTTTCCTGAGTGCGTAAAATCGAGTTTATATTGTACACAATAACTGAGTCTGTAAAATCTATAAACTCGTAGTTTTTAATACTTCAAATAGAATCTACAAAAATGAGGCTGCACTCGCGACATAAACTGCGAAATAAATGAGTTGAATTACAAAATGCACTTTACACAGAATGTTCTAAATACGAAATTTTATTTTTAATATGTAGTATTACATTAAATTAAAAATTTTGATTCAATTGAATGACGAATATTTGTAGTTTATACCTTCAGCGCATTACGTAAATGGATACAGTTTACTCACGTACTATGTAAATAGGAGGTCTTTTAAATACTATCACAAGCGATTCCTTAAGAATAAATAATCTTAATGGTCAAAACATTTTAACCGGCCAATTAACAGCGCCAATGTATAAGTACATCGAATCATCATCCCACCTCTATCCTCTTGCACAATCGCACAAGAAATTTATATATCGGGAATGTCAAAAGCTAATATAATCGATCGAGCCGTGTTCGCTGCTCGCAGCTATAATATACGCACGCGCGTCTCTCCTTGCACAATCAACGCCCGTCAACGTCCGGGCCGCGCGGAAAAAATCGCCGCCGCGGCGAGGAAAAAAGCGCGAAACGCAACATTACGGAACGGGGCTGTACAGCGCCGTCGTTTATTTATGCCCCTCCTTACGTAACTGTATGCGCGCACACATACGCGCGCGAGTTTCCAGCCGGGCGGCCGCCGTAATCTAATCCGATCTCTCGTCGAATCTGCTCATTTATAAAGTCTCGCGGCGCAGCGCACAGTGCGCGCTTTGTACGGCGCGGGCGATAGTTGGTCCATTATTTTGCACGCGGGTTCATAGAGCAGAAGCTAATACATGCATATAAGTACGCACACAGTGTTGAGGAATTGTTCACAGAGGTGATCGGAAACCGCGTGGACCCGCTGGACTGATCAAGTTGCAGGGTTTGCTCATGTGTGCGTGCATGCGACGACGGCACAGCGGCTGCTGGTTTATAGGTTTTAGATAGGAACGTAATCGCGCTCGTTAGATCGTTCCAGGCAAGGGCTTATATATTATGAATAACGAAAATCAGTTAAAGCGTCGTTGAAGCATTGCTCAGGCCGATTTGATGGATGGATGGGCGGCTAGATGGATAGAAACGCTCGTTGTCTCTGATTTACCTTGCCCCGGATAGGTGGGATACGCTCTCGCGACGTCTCGAGATGAATGATGTTAACCTGATTATGATAAGGGCGAGGCTGTATAATTGAACGATACGCGCAAAGACAGTGCAGCTCGTTGATGCTGAGAAGTGAAGCGTATATACTTCATTGAGGCTTAGATGATTTCAATAGAACTGAAGAGTATAATTATCATGATTAATATACAATTACAATCTCGTGATATAATCAAAATGCTTATATAAATATAACTGAGGAAAATGGATAATATAGTACACCGAAATATAATGACAAAAACAGTTACGTATTGCAATTATGCAGTAAAATATTATGAAAATATTGAACATTTCAGTTTCCTACATTACATTTATATGTCTTATTGCGGTAGACTTGTAACAAATAAAGTTTCTTTCTCTTTGCTGAAAATTAAGATTTTTTTTTAACAATCTTTTCTATAGTGAATTAACCCAGTACTGCAACAGGCGATTATTCGTTTGTACTCATAACTTCATTACTTTATTTACTTTAAAGCTATAGTTTCTCCTCTACTGATAATTCTTGGCCCTCAAAAGTAAACAAGTTTTTAGAATTTTTATCTCGACCAGAAACAGATGAGAGTGGCGAAAATTTTGTATAAAATTTAGGACATTGGGACTGCAAGATTAATCTTGATATTGTATTGTCTTGCCTCAATATTTAAGACAATAATGGATACAATATTTATATATAATTTTCGATACAATATCAAGATTGTGGGGTCAAGAATCTTGTCTTGTATTGAAAATAACTTAAAATTTTCTAATCGTAATAATTTATCGAAATAATCAAATTCATAACTCAATAAACTTCGGTATTTGCTGACGATCATTTACTAACGAGATGTTCAAGTGATAAAGGTTGCTAAGGTAGTAAGCGACGCGCCGCTATATCCTCTCGAGCCGGCTTAATGGTACGTGAGGTCACAGGGAAGGGGTCCGCCGCATAGCGGTAGCGCGCGAACTAGACTCTGGCCGGAGGCACATATATGGCGGGAAAAATCAAATTTGAAACTTGGCATTTATTTATATGTGTGCCAAAATTTTATTATTTTTGTATTAAACCTAGTGTATTTGTATATTAAATTACCTTCAGTTGCATCATTCTTAAAATTCAGTAAATTTGTAACTTAAATGTTTCTTAAATTTAAGAAAATTTTTATGTATAAAACTTAATGTACTTTTACATTATTCAAGTTCATTATTATAAAATTCCAGTTACATATCTAACTTTCATTCGATTATTAATTATATAATATATTTCTGTATGAAATTATTTTTAGTTCCGTTGTTTTTAAATTTCACTAATATTCTTAATCTTCATTTCAATTATTTTTAAATATCATTTGCATAGGCACCTTAAATGTTTATTATAATTTTACCAAAAACTGTCATATACTTGTATATAATTCGTTTTCTGTTATCCGTATTTGATTTCAATTCACAACCCTTAAACTTCTATTACATTTGAAATTTAAAAAAATTCTGGTATTAAACTTAATGTATTTGTATATTAAATTACATTCCGTTACATTATTCTTTAAATCAGTAACATTTGTAACTTAAAAGTTTCTTAAATTTAAGGAAATCGATTCCAATTCTTTTCAATCTACGTTTTATAGCAGGGATTTAAAATGGTCTGAAACTCAAATACCCGGGGGTGCCAGGTCCTCGCAAAAAAGGGAGCTACGGAGACTTGTAACGCATTGAGCAATTATTTCAAAACCTTACTATTTTACGTCTGCACGCCTTCTTCTTCTACTTGAACCTCTAATTTTTTCAACAATCGACTCGTTTTTTGTCGATTGTCTGCGTAACGCCAATATGATCAGGAATTTCAAGACAAGACAATAATACTTTTCATATTGACAGAAAAGGCCAAGACAAGAAAGAAATTTTAAAGAATTTGTAAGAGCAAGACAATAATTACAGAAATATTGTATTGTCTCGCTCTCGCGAAGCCCTATGCTGTACACCGAAAATTAATTTATTAGTATTAAAGAAATATTTATTTGAATAGTAGCAAAGAAATGTTTTTTTGAAACAAATAATTATTTTTTTAATTTAAATAAACGTTTTTTGTGTTAAATAAAGAGTTATTTGTTTCAAAAAAATATTTCTTTTACTATTCAAATAAATATTTCTTTAATACTAATAAGTTTTTTTTCAGTGTAACAGTTTTAGCCAATGTCGTGGAAGTAAACTCGCGATCCACAAGTGAAAAAAAGCTTATTTATATCTAAAATACACAATAATAAGACTTGAAGGGCAATATACCTGTATCGTTGAAGTCGATGCTCCATTTGTTGTCAGCGGCTCTGGCGAAGAATCTGTCGTCAAGGTAGCCGACGTTTCTGTAGACGAGGCGCAATCTATCCGTATGGTTGTTTATCGATGCCCTAACAGTCGACGGCTCTGGCGACGATGATTGCATCGGAGTACTTAGTCTTTCTTGCGACTCAATGATTTGTGTAGCCTGTAGCAATATTAAAAAAAGAAAAACGGTAAATTAATATCGAAAAATAAAGCAAATGAGCCTATGAGCCTATGAGATAGTTATTTACAATTTATATAGATATTTTTAAATTGTAGAACCTCTATTAAAATAGTGCGGTGGCCAAAGAGCGCTTTCGTAGCAATTTTGGAGTCCATGGTTCTGACAAAGTATTTTTTATGTATTTTGACTTCCTGAATCCGAATTTCGATGGTAGAGTGTCGAACATACTTATTTCAAAGTATAGGTGCAACCAATAGTTCTCGAGTAAAAAATTGTTAACTTTTCACAAGTAGGGCATTTTTTAAATTTAGACTTTGACAATTTTTTACTCGAAAACTATAGGTCGTACATTAAAACATGTAAGTATTTTGGACTTACAATAGGTTAATGAATTTTTTTCCATTTTTGAATAATCCGAGGGCGGCGTTTGGCTCAGGTCATGGTAAGGCGCTTGCCTTCGAAAACAAACGTCGCTTAGGGTCGTCGGTTACAATCTTACAATCGTCATCGGTCCGAATTTTTCGGGAGCAGTTTCAAAAAGATGTCTCCCGGATTTTTCGGCGGCAAAGATTCAAATCTATTCTCCCGGATTGTGCATGAGGTTACGACCTGTGATAGGCTGATGAACTAGATGCGCTGAGTGAACTAATCAACAGCCTATGACTGATAGGGTCAGTACGGGAACCTTGCCCAATCTGAAAAAACACAATGTATATATATATATTCACTATACGCATGCATTGTGACATATCGGAGTCTATATAGTACCCATCACAGCCAATAAAAGAACAAGAACAAGAACAATTCAATATTTCATTCGAATTCGTGTGAAAGTCAATAATAATTCTATTCACCAAAACGGTATTATTTTGTTACGTAACAGATAACAATACGTTACCTATTTACGAAAGGAAATAGTCTTCGACGAACACTGTCACGTAGTTCGGTGAATTTATAAAATCGTAGTAAAAACGTTCGCGTATACACATTTGATAAGTTGAGGTAAACAAGAATCCGATATTTTAGGTTATAATGCACAAAATCTTCTTCTTTTTCATTTATCACATAAATGTATAATGTATGATGAAATGAGTAGTCTCTGATTACAATATACAGAAAAGTCAATGCGATGATACAGAAAATATATATTAAACACGTTAAATCTTTCAAATAGCTTTATCAATTTTTATGTATAAATAAATTAGATAAATTTTCAGACACTACATAATTTGTACATACAATAAATTTTTTGCCATTTCTGATTATAATCCCACTTTTCTAAAAAATCTGGAAAAATGTGATGGATGAAAGTCAAATATATACCGTGAGCATTTGTCTAGTCAGGCATAAACTGGAAATTCTTTTCTATTTTTTTGCTCCCATATTTAATTGGTATGCTAATCAGCGACGAGGGTTTGCAGTGCGCTTATCAGCAAAATACATGTAAATATAAATATTTACAGTGGTACTCGAGTTCGTTGCAGAGATCAGGACTTAAACTCGGCTCTCGCGATCAAGTCTTCCCTCAACCCTCTGCGCGTAAGTACACACTTCATTTTTCTCCCGTTCCCTATAGGTACAGACATGCATGTCTGTAGCCATGGCTAATGCGCCAACTTTGTAGGCGTATATCTTCGGAAATAATAATAATATAATCGGCCTGGGTTAACGTAACCCAGCGTGTACGCAGAGGGTTAAATTGTTAAATTCTCCCTTACAAGTCTTTATAATACACATACTTTGCGATGGCATTAATTTTCAATATATTTTAAAAGTAAATAATTCACAAATCATTTTATATAAACACACACAAATAACAATTATAACAATTAATACATTATTCAATTCAAAAGCTTTTAATGTTATTAGCGGATTTAGGTAACACTAACTTTTACATTACCCGTACACAATGTTTCTACTAAAAAGCAACAGGATATTACTTGATTCTAATAATAGTAAAGTCTGAAGATTAAACAAAAGTGGTAACTGTATGCCTTATTGCATGATTCATTGCACTATTCTAATCGTGTATCTCTATATTTCGAAAATTTTAACAAGATAAGCGGTTGTTAAATAAAGTATTACATAATGATAGTTTTATGACAACTGAAAATTATAAATATATAAAAAAAAACAAAAATAACATGTATATACAAAATTGTTGAGATATCGAGTCATAAAAAAAAACTTATATTTTATTGTTAAAACATGTATTTAGCAGATGTATAAATATGATAAAAATTTGTTAAAATTTTCGTATTGATGTTTAATTGAATATAAGAATAGTAGATCGTCAATTTAGAGCATCTGTACAGAAGTCTTATCATTTATGTTTAGTAAACACTTATAATGCTCCTTATAATAATAATCATCTATGTATTATAGAAATTAACATTGCTGCACAATTTTTAGCGTAAATATAAATAAATGAATAAGTTTTAAATAATTTTAAGACCAATTCTTTATACATCTTTCTTGAAGAAGAGTAGCTTGAACTTGCTTACTCGTCTTCGGTGATATCTTATCGAAAAGGTCGTGCTTTAACGATGATGTGGAAGATAAATCGAAGCGGAGAAAATTAGTCGTTCCTTTTGACTTTCTTTTCTAACGTACATTTCTAGTAGAGCATTCATAGATAAAGTGGAAAAACAAATTATGGACTCAATAATGTTATCTTATACCTATACGAGAATTCACTCGTATACATAACAAAAATTTTTATCTATGTCTTTGAAATAAATGATTTTTTGAAATTTGACGTCTTAGAACGAAGAACATTCTCAGATGATAGAAAGTTTCTATATTCATAGGAAACTTTTAAGCAACTATTAGAAAAAGTTGAATAATTGTAAAAAAAACTAGACAGAAATAGTAAATTATTTATTGAAAATACAAAAAATAATTTAAAAAAATGAAAAAATAAGAACATCAATCACGTAGAAAGCGCAACGCGCAACACAACAGCACGCATCAGGTCTCATCAGAAAAGCAATAACCGTAAACTCAACGATCAATTTGCCGCAGCGCGCGGAGCCGAACAAAAAAAACTCGGCCGCGGTACAAGCTCGCATAAAGGATTCAAGGATGCGCCACGAGCGCGCATAAAAGGAGCACGGGGACGCGAGACCTCGAAATTCGTCTTTAATAACGTAGAGCGGCAGCGGCGTATTACGATCTTTCGCCGAGAGAGAGAGCACGTAATACACAGCGAGCTCCGTTGTCGGGGACCACTGACCGCGCAGATAACGCTCTGACCCGTTACGAGCGTGCGCCAAATGAATGCCGCCTCTGTGCGCGCACGCGCATCCTTGCCACTCGCCCGCGCTGGACCCTTTTGCTCTCTCCCACTCTCTCTCTCCTTTCGCGGAGATGATTTCGCGGCTGCCTTAGCTCCTAGGGGACTAGCTGCGGGATGGCAGTGGTCGAGTTGCGGTGTCCGGCCGGAACCGCAGGACGACGGGTCAGAGAAAAGGAGTTATGGCTGTACGGCTCATTTTTAAGATTTATTGCAACATATCAAGGGGGAATTACATAACGTGAAGGAATGGCGCGATAAAAAAGATAATAGTACACAATGTTGAAGTTGTGGAGGATAGTATAAATTATACGAGCAAATGCGTCTTTGTTAAACTACAGGGTTGGAAATTTCAATGTAAATTGCCATTTTCTTTGTAGATCAAATTAGTATAAGTTATAGTGAAATTAAAGAAAAACTTTTATTTATTTTTAATGAAAATAGACCAGAGTTTCGTACAACTATACCAAATACATGGTATAACTGTACACATAATGCAAGTTTCTTTCTTGACTAATAAAATAATACTGCAGTGATTTTATCTGAGAAAATGCATTTATTCCTGTATATTTTGTATATATCATTACACAATACCTTCACAGTAAATTTAGATAAAGTATGTTTCTTAAAATAAAGATATGGGCTATTTACAATACTGCAGCAATAACAATCTACAATCTTCTTTGAATATTCCGCTGAAAAGCAATGACTTGTAAATAGTATGTTTTAAGAAAGGTAAAATGCAAACACATAAATGAATAATTTAAATAAGTAGCATAGTTTCCATGCGAAAGGAAATGGGTTTATCTTGTTGAATATTTACAAGTCCCTTCGAGTGGAGAAACTAAGTTGGGCCTTAGTAAATTTCACGCTGTTCAGGCATTTGCATAATAATATGCTACTATAATATTCGGCCGCTCAATACAATTTGAACAGAAGCGTAGAAGCATTTTAGCCCTTATCCAAGAGAGAGTTACCGTCCCTGATTACAAAGTTCCTATACCCGCACATCGCGCTAAGTTTAAACTTCATGCCTGCTGTGTGCGCTTCCTAGAAGTGCCAAGTATACAATATCTATAAAATAAAATAACTTGCTCATAATAAATATTAGAGGAATATGCCATTTAAAGCTTAACAAATTTACAGTAAAAAATTACTTTTAAGCTATTCGAAACGCTATATCGCATGCGATCTAAAATATGTAAAATATTTACACTCCTTGTTAATGAATTATTACAGTCAATTACGCGTTCGAGCTGTTACAATTTCCCTAATTTCAATCATAATATAAATAGAGTACAACAGCGGTTAGTTACGTCTACTTGTCTATTTAAACTACGAGCTGCATATGTAACTATTTGAAATTAGCAAGTTTCAATACCCGCGAAGCAAACCGCCATGTTTATATAATCGCGCACTTATGAATTCCGCGTTAAATCGAAAATGTATATATACACACACAGAGCCCGCGCAATCAGCTGTTCGTGCCGAGAACACACTCTGCTCACGCGCATATAGCTTGTTTTCTTTGGCCGCCGAGAGTGCAATTCGCTAGCGCGCACAAAAAATCTCGTTTCGATTGTTAATCGCGCGGCGGGAGAAAATTAATTAGCGATGTTTGCCGCCAATCGCTACTGTGCGCGCGTATATATGTATAGCCGCGTCGTATTTACCATCAGCGAGAGACGTACCACACGTACACACACAACCACGAGGAAGAAGGAACTTTGCTCGCGTTTATCGGGAGGCTCTCGTGAGCCATAATCGTTTAGATACGCTCGCGCGAGGGACCGAGTGTAATGTGTATACATACACAGCGAGTGGTACGGACTAAAATGTATGAGGGCCCGTGTGTGTGTGTGTGTGTATACGCGCGGTTTTGTAATCGGCCGGAGCATTTGGAGAAAATGCCGCACGGCGCGTCATTATCGCGTAGTATCCCATATCCTCCAGCGTGGCCCCGAAAAAATCGTATCGCCGTTTACGGTTGATGGAAATAAATAAACTCGTAAAAGTTATCGCGCCTGCGCCGAGCACACACATATATAACTGCCCTCTGCGGGGAGCAATATTGTTGCACGCGCGCCGCGCAGCGTTTGCTTGTACTGTCGACTCGCTACCGTAAACAGTTTCGCGCTAGTTTTCATAATTCATCCGTTTCCTTTTACTTTTATTGATTGCTATATAGCTCTGTCGTAATGACGGCCGTTGAAGCATCGGGCAGGGGGATTTTATGGCTTAATCCATATTTAGGATGTCCTCGTTTCTTATTTACTGCCCGTTTGTAATGTGGGCTACAAATCATTTTGAGCTTATACTAATGAAAATAATGGCTTCCTTCAAGACTATTCGAAACGAAACTTTGCGAACAATTATGTGGTTAACAAGTGACACCTATAATGACATTTTCTATAATATCTCCCTCGATAATAAATAACATCGAATATTTAAGTGGTATCGCATTTAATTTTAGTCTATTATCTTATCAAATCCAGAAAAGTTTTTTGCTTGATAAAATAAAAAGTACGAAAGTAACGCGTATTCGACGACTGCGTATAAAGTAGTTTTTATTAATTATGAAAAAAATCTCTCTCGGATGGCGAATCGAAAGAAAACATAAAAAAGCAAAGACGCGATGTCTAAATAAATCTTCATTAGCAAGAGTAAAGTTGATACATATATTTTCCGCTTTCCTCGTATGTCCACACTTGCAGATTACGGCGAGAGCCGCTGCACAATCGGCATCACCGAAACGTATTCAACAAGCGTACGTTTACTGTGCACAATCCGCTATCTAACACGCGCGCGGGGCATTTGCATTTCTGGGGCAACGGTGAAATCTAACGGAGCGCGACACGGCCGGCCGCTGGCGTGCAGAAAGTCGCAAGATTCGAATCGCGCAAAATTCGTGGGCGCCGCAAGTTATAAAATTCCCGTGCAGGCGATTGTCGTTCTATATATCGCTTTGTCCGCGCGGGGCTTTGCGAAGAAAGTGAAATACCACCGTTTCATTTGACACGCGTTTGTGTGCGCGCGCTCGCGTAATCTCTTCCTATATACGAGTACCCGTGCTACTCCAAACGATCGAAATAGGGAGAGAAAGAGGGGAGGGCTTGCGTTCCGCGTAGAATTACAAAGGAGCTTTCGTATATACGAGATCGAGTAATTCCTTCCCCCTAGCGCGTTTGCGGGACGCGCGCAATAACAAGGCTCTCTGTCGAGGGAAGCGCGCGCGGGCGAAAAGTATAAGCGTGTATATAGCTCGGAAAGCCCCGACTGCACTTAACTGCAGGCGGCTCGGCCGCGATCCTCTTTCCAGTCAAGTGTTTGCTCACGTGGACAAGAATAACAATCGTCGATCGGGAGCAAATAAACCGGCTCGGATTTTGAAATTCATATTACTACAAATATCTCGGGAGTGGAGGGCACGGCAAAGAGGGATGTAGAGATTGTTTGGGAGCGCACCTTTGTTTGACGCGGCCGAGCGCTCTATCTCTATTTCTCCGACTGGCTGCCCCCGCGTACAAATGCCATCACGGATTTCCTCTCAGCGCGCGCGAGGGCCGCAACTATCGTGCTCACAATACCGAAATAGATCATAAGCATAATGTTTGAGCGAGACACGTGAAAGATGGCACACGGTAAATGCAAGCGCTTTTTTTGGATTTAGGCCGGATTTCCTCGAATCGATGCTATTAATGTCTCATTGTGGAGTTGAGATAATACTTCACGAATCGATTTATCCTGGATTTTTCTGGAGCAAGATATTGTCATTTGAAAATCCATCTGCAAGTTGAGAGAAAATTATGATTATCATTGTTGGTTTTCAAAATATCAGTTCAAGAAAAAACCATTAAATAATTCGACGCGTATATACTATTAATGCCTTGGCAAAGTAAAGTTCCATGAAAAACAAAAATCAATAATCTAAGTATACATGCTAAACATTTCAATATAAATAAAAGATGATCATAAGATATTCCTTTTCATTTAAATGTTATGCTCCCACAAAATCACGATATTTATGGCGTGGCACGTTAAAAGGGTTTTAAATTGAGAGCGCGCAATGTTTTGATAAATGAAGAAGCCTTTTTAGAGAAAATATTTTTTTTCTAGCTCGAAATTGCACTTCACTTTTATCATCTGGCTATAAAAACTTTTAAAACAACATCGACCTTGCAGAAAGTATTATGCTAACTGTTATCTCTGTACCAACATAAAACGTATAGTAAAAACTGAATGATTTTCCATACATTTTACACGCGATCACGCAACCGTACTAATGAATTTTAATGATAGTACATGGTGTACCTAATGAACCGTCGCATGCAAAGCGCGGCGAACGCCACTAATGCCTCGTAAACAATAGCATATGAATATCAATTCTATCGTATAATGAATGTTAGTTTCAGGATCTCACATGACGGACGCGGCGGACTTTGCGGAATGGCTGCAGCAGATGCAGCCAGTGGTAGGCCAGAGTGTGCAGATTATGAACTGCTCTGGGCAACCGCACATATGCGGTACCGAGGCTGCCTGCCAGGAGGTTGAAGACTCAACCTCACGGTGCATATGCCCGCACGATAAGTCGCCGCCCACCGTTGACCTTAGGTGCCCCAATCGCGTCATCGGTAATGTTCTACAAGTTACTTACTTTTGAAAATGTTCACTGCATTAGAGCTTGGTTGTAACAACGAAAAATTATTTAATTTCAGTACCTCTGACGCCCAAACCTATACACAATATTATACCACCGAGTGGGAATGTGACGAATACCACAACGATACTTCCTGAACCTGAGCAGGTGATGAAGAATACTGAATATTTCCCATTCTAGAAATGTACAATGACCAACTGACAAAATTCTCTAATTCTAGGCCGAGCACTTGAGGCCCAGAGGACCCGAGGTCGCGGGTATCATCGTCGGCTGCCTCATAGTCCTAGCGGTGATGATCGGGTTAATATACTACTGCAAACGACGCAGTTTTAACGCAAAGTCCAAGCGAGGCGATCTCGAAGTAATTGCTCTAATCAATCATTTAATACGCTTTATTGATAATAAAGAAAACAACTCATCAACCCGAGTATACACATTGTGAAATCAATCATTATATTTCGTTTGTGCACGATTGTGTAGCACGCGCTCTGCGGCCTGTCGACTGTGCGCTGCAATCACGCATCCGAGATATTGCGTTCCGCGGAATTTTCTCATCTATCAATCCCGAACTAAATTAAAATGTTTCATCGCTTCTTTCGTAGCTATGCTGACTGCGCGAAAGATGTGTAAGTAACTGAATTTGTTGTTTTAGGCGTCGCCGATGAACTTGAAAACGGGCCTACTGCTGGCGAACAAATACACGCCGAATCCGCAGTACTTCACGTGCGCCTCGCCGGAAGTGCCAATTCTGCCGCGGGACTCGCTCCATTTTCTCCAAGACATCGGCGAAGGTTGCTTCGGAAAAGTTTATAAAGGTACGAAAATACATTACCGCGAAGCCTCGACTCGTATATTATTGCGCATTTAGAAGACATTTTATCTAAAAAGCCCAAAGCAAACAGCCTCGCGCGCAGGTTATTTTTACGCTTCTTATAGCTTTCAGGGAAAATATTTTAAATAAATGTCGGCTAAAATTGAGATCTCTTTGCACGTTTCAAAGTGCTTCATGAAAACACTCGGTTATCCATGAAATAAATATTATTACTCCAATAATTTAAATATGAAAATTTAGTAATGTGTATGGCGTCTCTGCATAAATAAACTATAAACGATCAATAATATTTTATTACATTCGTATATACTTCTATTTCAAACAAGTATAAATATGCTTTTTACGTCTGTTGTGCTATACCCATTGATTTATCTTCTAAAGTTCCCTCTCTTCCGAACGACTTGACAGATCATCGTGTTTACAATGTACTATGTCAATACTGACACGAGTGCCCTAACTTTTCATCCATGAATTACATAAAAAAAACTAATAGAATCTTTTTTCACTTATGATATTCGATATTTTCTCTAATATCGACCCTACACCTAATAAATCCCTCAAAAGAAGTAATTGTATATATTTGAAAAAAAAACATGCAACAAAGAAACGAATCACGCTTTCTTACACAGGCGAACTACTGCTTGGCGAGACGATGGAGGTGGTGGCAATCAAGGTTCTGAAGGATAGCGCGAGTCGGGAGGCGGAGGAGGACTTTATGCGTGAGGTGGACATAATGTCGACCTTCCGTCACGAGAACATCCTCTCTCTGATTGGTGTGGTGCTGCGGGACACCGAAAATAGTCCCTGGATGGTATTCGAGTACATGCCTTACGGCGACCTCGCGGAGGTGCTCCGAGCGAATTCGCCAACACTGCGCGCTCCCACGCCCGGACTGCAACCCTTGACCAAGGTTCTTTCATAACAATTAATTTATTTCATTATCATACAAAAACTTTCCAAATATATTTACGAAGACTTTCTCTTATTATTTAGATTCATAATAAATTTCGTTGTTGATTTAAAGTCCTGTCCGGTAGATTTATCAAAACTGCTCAAGCATGTTCTTTTTAAAGATATCTAGAGGGAAATATATATAGGGTTACAGTTATTGTAATTCCTGGAATATCAAAAAAGAAACATAAATGAATTAGGTGCGATAGCTAATTGCACGTTAGAGTAGGATAAAAATAGACGATTATTTAATGGATTTCTGCGTAATTTTTCTCGACCGACGCGATTGATGAAATAGATTCTTCGAACGTCAAGCCATCCGAGACGTTTTTATCGTTTTATATTGAGATGGCTCTCATATTAATTAATGTCTTTTGTGTTTTCTGCAGGATTCCCTTCACTGGATAACGACTCAGATAGCGTCGGGTATGACGTATCTCGCGGCACAAAGATTCGTTCATCGTGATCTCGCATGCAGAAACTGCCTGGTGGGATCCGGACTCATCGTCAAAATCGCTGATTTCGGAATGTCACGGGACGTTTACACCTGCGACTATTACAAAGTAATTTTCCACTGCGTATCAATATTTTTACTTCTATCTCGAAACTTGTTTATTTAAAATTTACAAAGACTTCATTGAAATTTGTAAAATTTATATAAAGTTCGCAACCTCTGATTCACTGATTTCTTATAAATTCAAGGAAATTGCATTATACATAAAAATAATCGACGTGTGTTTCATTCTTTGTACTCGTAGAGATTAAAATTCTGTATTACTGTAATTTGCCTCTCGTTGTATTAAAATTAATTTAAATGAATTTTTAGTTATCCACAATTTGAAATCCACAATAATTGTGAAAATCGTCTTTTTCACGCGGTAGGAGATACATTTTCAAAATAATCTTGTATCATAGAATAAGTATGTGATGAACATGAATCAAAATACTTGGATCATATTATATTATTATATTTATAATTCTACATAGATGAATACCACAATTGTCAATTATAAAAAATTATTTGTTTTAGATCGGAGGGTCAAGATTACTACCAGTACGGTGGATGTCACCAGAAAGTGTAATGTACGGGCGATTTACGTTAGAAAGTGACGTTTGGAGTTTTGGTGTGGTGTTGTGGGAAGTTTACTCTTTTGGAAAGCAGCCATATTACGGACATAATAACGAAGAGGTATTATACATGATTCTACCTATTTTACTAGTAGTCTAAACATCATATTAAAAATAAACATTAGTTGTAAGTTCATTATAAAAATTAAAAGAAGGATTAGAGAGTTATACTTAAATTCAATATTCTAATTTACACACTACATCATGATTAATGAAAATTGAAAAATTAATAACTAACGTAAAAATGCTACTTCAGGTGGTGAAGCTGATACTGCAAGGCATAATGCTGATACCGCCGGACGACTGCCCACCGTACGTGTGTCAGATAATGCGCGACTGCTGGAAGACCGAGCCGCGCGACCGGATCCGCTTCGTCGAAATCCTCGAGCGCCTAGAGAAGGTGCAGGAGAAGCAGCAGCTGCAGATGCAGCAGCCGCAGCAACAGTCGACTAGCCAAATCGGTTCGCTGCCTAGGCCTCCCCAGGGTCCAGTCACTATCCGTGCGCCCGATGTCCTCGACCCCGACGGCTACTTGCTCCCCTCACCCGCCGCTCTACGCGAGTACTTGCAGCCGATACCAACATGATGAAAGTCTCGACAACATCGTTGTGCTCAACTTGACTAGCATAAGTAGCTGCTTTCGATAATGCATTCGTACTCAATTTTATCAAAATACTGAAAGTAACATTGATGACTTAAAGGTCAAGAATACACTTAGTACCAGCAGTAGTTTAAATTGAAGGATCAATAAGAATATTAAAAAATGAGCACATTCTCGAAATAAGAACTGCAATGAGTCTTAGTCGGTCTTGATATCAAGGCTCTTATTTATTGATTCGTCGCATTGATTAAATATTTGTTATACACGGGGAAAAATTTTGCAGTAAAAATTACTGTTACCGACAATAAAGTGGAACAGACTCAACTTTTCACCAAAATTACTACAACGTATAGTAAAAAATCCCACTATTCTTTAATTTTTACTATATATTGTAATCATTTTTCCTATACAATTTTTCCTCGACTACACCAGAAATATAAGCGTAACGCGGAAAAAGCGTCATGCGTAACTTTATAAGCGTAGAACTTAAAATGATTAAGAAATCTATAGGGATCAATTTTTAAGAATTTGATTACAACCACTTAATTATGGGATGTCGCGATTTAAAATGAATATCTTAAAGACTAGAATTGTGCCTTATTTAAGTGTTAATGTGCAATTAAGCACATGTCACATTTATGACAGAATTAATGCCGTGTCATAAGTCGATATGAAACTGAAGAAGACAGGAAAAATATTCTTAAAGTTTTGATAAGTACCTAGTTGAATACTCGCTCTTACGTATCCTTAGGGTAGCAGTTATACGAATTTTCGAGATTGTGTAAGTATGTAAAAAGGCCATAAGCGAATATATTTTATGTTAGTGAAAAAATCATTGTGTGTTATATATACGAATGATAAATTATTTAAATAAGCTTTATATCGAAAACGAAATGTATATTTATGTATATTTTTTCTATGTTTATGAATAATTTTGCCATACGTTTTAAAAATAATAATTAAGTAAAAACTGCCAAATTATAGACTTTGATATTTATAATATCACTAAATTCAATATTATTGATATTGCGAGAAAATATTTACTAATTTGCTAAAGATATTAATATAAAAATCTCGTATTATCTACAAAAGCAATACATTATACTTAATAACGTAATGTATTGACACTGACCATAGAAAAACAATACGGATAGCATTTATAGAGTTTATACCTCATAAAATATTTTAATAGCATTTTTTAATTGTATATAAAAGTAAATTATTTTCAATTTCGATGTGAATATCAATTAATGTAAATGAATGTACCTACTGAGTTTATAAGTCATATTAATACTATAGATGCACCTTTTGCATTATAAGTATACGCTATCTAATATATATATATATGTTATATCGAAGATATTTTTAAAATGAAATAAATATTATGTATTTGAATGTAAAAAAATGCACAAAGAAAATTGTGTAATACACTAGCTACTATAATATATTTACATATTTTCATAAAAAGGTAGAATTGAAATCAATTATTTAATACGAAAAGAAATACATAAGAACAATAATTATTGGTAGTAAAATAAGTAAATGATAACAAATCTTACATAAAATGGATTGGTCACACAAAAATATAGATACTCATAGATGGTGATAAAGTATTAAGTAAGTAAGTAAAACGTACATGGCAATTTAGATGCAATATGCGAGAATATAACATTTGTAACAATGTTTTCAATACACTAAAATAGTGATTTTCTACTATATATATATATTAAAATGAAAAATTGTAAAATAATACTTAATACAATACCGTATAAACATAAAAACTAATCACGAAAAATTCTAAATTGAAGATCTCGTAATAATAAAATTCTTGTGACGATAGTTATTAATAAATGAAAGCGCTATTGAGTCATAATTATATTTATTGTTATACGATAATTAGCACTATCATATTAACTTTATGTAAATATGTTAAACATTCACTATTCGTGTTCGTTGTCTTACTAATTATTATATAGAATCTGTTTCTGATATGTAGCGGATGTGCCTAAAATCATGTACAAAAAAGTAAAATCGGAGTATTAGCAGAACTTTTGTCAACTAGTAATATATTTGTATTTAAAATAACAAAATCGTTGTCTACATACCAGTTATATTAAATTTACTGCAATAATTTATACTGGTCTTTATTTCATCTTTAAATGTGTAAATACCCTCATATCCTCCTCCATTTATTATGTATGTATATACTCAAAAATATCTTCAAAATAAAATGAATCAAAAAATGATTTGTTGCAATAATTTTTAGACTTCACGATCACTTCCTTTGCTTTATTTAATCCTCCAAAGATGATGAAAAGCCTCCAGCTAATTCATTGGCACATAGCTTCCTCAAACTTAATTTATTATTCCATTAAATTAGTTATTTATTGATTTAAAAAATATGAAGTTTGCGCCAAAAAACCTTTGACCTGAAATTTTTGTAGAGTTAAAATGTTATAAGACTTATGAAATCGTACTCTTTATTTTGTATCATTCGATGTATTTCTTTTAATAATAATATAATTTTTTATAATGACGGTTCAACTTGTTCATTAATAGTATGTATATTACGCAACTAGGAAGGTCAAGAGTTGGTCAGTCCAATAAGCTCGTGTTGCGTATACTATTTTTTCTAAACGCCAGACCGAAAGTACCACATTCGCTCCCTGCTCAAAATCGCAAATGTGATATTTTCGGCCCGTTATTGCGAAAAATAGTATACGCAATACGGGGATTAAGAGGGCTATCCCAGAGCACATGTTTGACAGAGTTCGCTATGTAAGCGCATACTACATGCGTAACATCCAACATTACACACTCAAAAGATATACAACGACGTGCTTCACTCATACTATAAAATAGAATATTTCGATACAAGTGCGAAAGTGTTGATTCCAGCGGGAGCGTAAGATTGGTCGCCCGAGCGAAGCGAGGGTGATAATCACACGAGTGCAAAATCATCTTTTGCACGTGTATCGAACAATATTTTTAAAATATAGCGTGGCGTAAAAACCATTTTTTAAATTTACAGAATGTGTATAATCGCATTTTACGCAAACTGTATCGGAAAAAGATATTGTTCGCCACACGGGTGAAATCTTTTCGACCTCGAAATTGCGCAATACTCATGACGTGCTTTACTCATACTATCAAAAATAGTTCATTACGCAACTAGTGTGTAAAGTAGGCGTTTTGTGCACGGGTATAGTTTGCGTGTGCATGACACCCCTACTTTAGGCACGTGTTGCGTTTACTATTTTGTGTAACTGTAACTATACGTAGGTACAGTACTTACCCGGATTTTTTCACAAATGCGTATAAAAAAGTTACTTTGCGCTCTAGTGAAAAAAGAGGTACTTTACGCTCGCTAAACGGGCATGTAAAGTCGAGTATTACGCCGCCATGTCAGTTATAAAAAGTACTGTTGTTTGTAACTTCTACAATTGAGGTACACAATTCTAATTCGAATTAATAGTATATTACGACCCATGGCCAGTAAAATAAGAAATGTCTCAGATCACATGTAATTGTCGGCCGAGGCGAAGC